>JAPMNP010666300.1:0-24844 GCA_029874935.1 Atherina boyeri | reverse complement strand
GCTTAACTCTTCTGGTTTTGGACTGGTATAAAGGCTTTATCCCCATTTCTGTTGCAAAAATAAAATCTGTTCCATGCAATCTGCTATGAATATGTTAGAGGAGGCACTGAATAACAGCTAAAACCCTGCGGGCTGAGCATGAATGCATACAGCACAAATGCACTGGCTTTTAAAAAATTTAAGTCCCCATAGTGGGCTTTCCACTTACTGATAGAAGTCTGCTTTCTTCACAGCCTCCTCGCACCTCTTCAGGGTGGTGCTGTGCTGGTTTTGCAGGGACTGCAGGTCTGCCATTGCCTTCATGCACTGCAGTTTTAGACGCTCATAGTCATGACCTGCTTTTAGGTTTGGTCTATTTCACAAAAGAGGGAAAAAGGAAACATATTTTGTGACATCAACTTTTGAGAAGCCATATGAAAGATAGAGCAAAGAAAGAATTATACAAACGTACTTGCAGGAGCACAAGGAAGGAAAAAAGCGTTAAAAATGTACTCTTACCCTTTGTTTGAGGGAGTTAACCATATCTTTTCTGCAAATGTTTGTTTTGGAGAGCGGGCAGTGAGGTGAAGGAGATTAGATCAGTACCTGCAGTCGTCAAAAGTTGTTCCGGGTGAAGAGAGGGCCAGACGTTTGCGTAGATCATCCCTTTCACGAGTTACATGTCTCAGTTGAAACAAGACAGTCTCCATCTTCTCGTTCACCTGGTGGGTTTCCATGTGGGCAGGTGGAGGGGAGGAGGCTTGACCAGGAGCACCTGTGTGAGTCAGCATGTCACTGGTGGCAGGTGCCATTCACAAAGTGCAAATGATGGAGGGTGTTATTGCAACTTCAAGTCAATTTTATCTTTTCCATTTCTTTAAATGTTCACTCAAGCTACTGAATCAAAGCGCGCTGCTGAAAACTTCATAAGAAAGACAAGACAGGGGAAATCTTCAGTTCTGTGACCTCAGATGGACTCTTTGTTGTTTCTATTAGATACGAAACTACACACTGCCTTACCTTACAGGTTGTGTTTACCATGAAGCTTAACCATTTCCTTATCACTTTAAATCATGTTTGCATTTTTTAAGTCAAACTCAGCTTAACATTGCACTTCATTCAACCTAATCATACGGTTAGTTTCCTTTGTTTTTAAATAGCATGTGCCAGTCAGATCCTCGCTAACACAGAAAATGACTAAATAAACCTGGTTTGTGTGCGTGTCTGTGGATGGGGCGGGTGGAGGTAGTTTTTCTAAATCCTTCTCACATCTGTGTAATCACTTGCATGTGCTTAGAGTCAAAACAGCCAGCAACCAACCACTATTTGTAAAACTGTGCACGGTTCCTTAGAACAATTTGTTTTTTCCCTCATCCCCGCCCCTCAAAGCTCGATAATGTTTTCGTTAGTATCTTTACTTTTAATGTGTAGCGCACCATGAGCGCCACACTCACCTAAGCTGCTGAGTGAGCTGCTGCTTTCTGAGTCCGAGGGCATGGTGGACAAGACGCTGTAAGTGGACCCTGTGAGGAGAACAAAAACATTAAAGTCAGCTCAGAGAGTACTCAACTGTGTCTGCGTTATAGTAAGATATTTATCTCAAGCATTGTGTAGTACATCAAGGCTCTGCAGCTTGGGTTACATTCAGGAGCCTTTAGTGAAAAAAGGCCAGCTGGAAGAATAATAAGGTGGGACTTTCCCCAACTTGGGATGACGAGCCTGTGGGCTGACAACAGTGTGGCTAATTATCAGTTGAGCAGGGAACTTGAATACCGACAAGCCAGGGCCCCAAAGAGGTTGCTGCCTTGAAGCTTCACCTTTTATCTCCACTGACAACATTACACAGCCTCCCCCCTGTGAAAGCCCCTGCTTTTATAGCTTACAGTGATTCATAATTAACTTTACAGAGAGGAAGCTTGACTACTATTATTATTATTATTATTATTATTAACTCCCTCATTTTCTCAATTATCTAATTAAAATACTTTGTGTAGAATCTTTATCTAATGGCAGGGAAAAAACTATATTTGATTCAAAACAATTCATGCAATATACAAAACGCAGTGTGCACAACTGTTTAACATTATCTAGATACCATAATGGTCAATGGGAGTAACATCGTTTTAATTTACTGATCAATCTGCAAATATTTTTTTTAGCAGTAAAGTTATTGAAAGAAAAAAGCAAGCACTATTGCTTCAATTAAACTAGTAATTGATGATTGAAATAGTTATTTGTTTTGTTGAGCTGCTTCTACACTACTTAATAAACTTTTTTAATGTTGATCTAATAAAATCCCTTTTGAAAAATGTTTAAAAGAAAAAGTGAATCTTACTGATGCTTTAGAGGTTTAAAAAAAGACTGCACAAGCCTCGATTAAACAGCCAGCAATGCACATTTACTGAGATCTTACTTGGCTGTGGAATGAGCAGCTTATAGTTCAGTTAAATCAGCAACTTCTATCCCTGATGTAAAGTAGTCTAGTGTAGACTTGGAGCAAGCAGGAGCATGACAAACGATTCTATTTACCCACGTCCCAGTACTCTAAATCAATCCCTGGCTGGCTGAGTTCCCACTAGCTAAAGGAGACTACGAGTTGAGACTACGAGGAGCCCAGCTAACATGGCTCACCCTTCTTTTTCCCAGCAAAGAACTAAAAGGAGAAAAAGAAGGGGAAAAAAAGACTGATGTGCCTCAGGAACCGTGGCATCCCATGGATCAAGCCCTCTTTGTTCTCACTCTAGCTTAAGTTTCCCATGACTCTGAGCATAGAGTGGCTCAATGGGCAAGGTGCGCTGTGTCATAGTTCATTCACTTTCGTACACTTGTGGAAGTCATATGACCTGGACCTCAGCACTGAAGTGTCTCTTTTAGGTTCATCTCTCAGTCACAGTCACAGCCACAGCCACTTGGTGAACATCCAGTTTCTCAAATGTTTAGAAAAGGAGAAAAAAATGTCAAGTGTGGAAACTGTTTTGCAGGAAAGTGAAGTTTATGTGGCACACCATGTTTCTTCAGAGCTAAAACCAGGAGCTCCAATACAAGTGCTGATGTAATCTAAAAGTAACATCTGGTTTACTGCTCTGCTAATAATGAATTGAATCCCTTATTTTCCAGGAAAACAAAACTGGTGTGTGTTTCTATTCAGTTTAGAGTGCTCTAAAAGGGAAGTTAAATATCATTACAGGTAGGCACATAGAGTCCTTAAGGTCCTCATTCCTCAGTCAATGATTAAACAACTTGAGGATATTTTACTTGCTAAGCTCTACATTTGGCATCTAGTTCCAAGAAGTCATAAATATAAAACGCTCACTGAGAAAGTTGAAAATGCATTGTGTTAAATGAATCAAATAATGCTGGCAACTATTTACTGCGCAGAATTTAGATTTTCACTTAAACAAGCTGTTGACGTTAATGTGGGGTAATAAATTGTGACAATGAAACTAGTGTAGATAAATCATTTACTTTACGGATAAAACATGCCTCTCTCAACTGAACAACTACTGAATATCATTAACTACTTCATGATGATTCATGTCCTGAGCAGCAATTATTCATGAAATATTTTTTCATGAATAAAGTATTTATCACAGATCTATCGCAGTAAATCACAGTTTTTCTCATAACAGTCATCAGTCTTGGTAGATATACTTTACACCTTTCCTCCGTTGAAATGACATCAAAGTTTGTGAATATAGGAGTTGCACCAAGTCTATGATACATATGAAATACAGAACAACATGTCAATGTTGTTCTGTATTTCATGTTTTAAACTTAATTTGTTTTGAAGCATTGCAGAAGTTTGGTGAAAGAGATGGGGATAATACACACTTCATTACTCCAGTAGATTATTTGATGAACAGTTTGGCAGTTGTCCATCACTTGTGGAATCTGTATTACTCAACACACAACAGTTGTTATTGTTTACAAAGCAACAACAGCAGCTTTAGTCCTCTGTCTTCATCAACACACTATGCAGTCAGACAGAGCATTGATTGTAGGTAAGCTTAAGTAGAGTTAAGAACTTGACACACTATTTTGGTGTCATATATATCTAAAACACAATAAAGTATTAATGTGGGTACAGGAGCTGTGAGACACATCTGTGTAGAGGCCGTTCTGAATTAAACAGAAGCCTATCTGTTCCGTGAGATGCTCGTGAGACAGATTACTGAGAAATGCAGCTGAAATGCCACTTTTGGAAAGAGTCTTATTTTACTAAATAAAGAAATAACCACTGAAATCTATAGCAGCATAAAGTTAATGAATCACTGGCCCTGAAGTTACAACTGTCTGGCAGTGGAAGGTTCTTTGAACGTCTAAAAAACAAGAACGAGGGTTTGTTTTGGTTTGTTTGTCGTTTGTCCTCCATTTCTTTTAAAGCTCTTGCAAAAATCACAGGCTTATGTTGAAGTTTCAGGCCAGGTGAGAACACCAGCTACAAAGCAAACACTCATAATCTGCTGCCATCATGTTATTGTTCCTTAAGAAAAGGTAAGAACAATCTGTAAACAATAAAGTGTCTACTATCAAGCCCTAAAGCTACAGTTATATAAAACCACAGAATATCTTTTTTTTTTATTAAAAAGAACAATTATGCCCTGGGGGACACACACCTTTTTCAGCGCCATTAACATCATATTCCCATTACAATGCCTTTTTTTGTAGCTCACTGATCAATTGAGTTAGTGCCAGCGATTCTCTTGGAAAGTATGTAAATTTACTCAAAAAGGGTGGTGTTGCTCTCCCACTCTTTGATCTGGATTTCATAACTGACCTAAAACCCCAGACAGTTGCTGATACATATCTTTGAAAGACACTGATTTTGACAAGCTTCTGTTTTCTAAAGGGACAGGCTCCTGTTTTGGCTGTGCAGTGGGCGAACCTGTCTGCCCAGTAGTAAAAGATAGCACAGCTTATTTGCAACCTGTGTGACAACTAACAGGGACTTAGCACACTAGCAAAACTAGTCCAGAACACATTCAAGCAAAGACTTATTGAGCTGCAGAAAAAATACCAAGTTGTCAGATTTAGACACTGTGCTTGACACTAAAAATGCAGCATATGACTGCAAGATCTTAGGGTAAAATTGAGTCAGCAGCTTTAGCTCTTTTATATAAAAAAAAGAATCACAGTATAAAGCAATAATTAACACCTAACAATTCAGTTCACTGAAAATGATACATTTGTTAAGGTGGAACTGAGCAACCAGCATTGCAGGTATTGTCAAACTCCTGAAAAGCAGAGGTGCAGAAGAACTGCTGAGCAAGGAATGTACCAATGGGCATTACACTGATGAACATAGCAAAATGGGATATGACTTAAAAGGGAGATAAATGAAAGAAATATCAGCTTAAACATAGCTCACTGTCAGATTTATTAACAACATAATAACTGATTTATGTGTAAGGCAGAGATGCATTAATGAGCACTCATTGTAGAGTAGAAGAAAACGATATACAATCATTTAAGGTTAATGTATTGCAGAGAAATCAATAAACAAGCGGGTTAACAAGCGTCTTTTACTCAAGTGTCTCCAAGATGTTTCTATTCTTTCAATCCCCTTTAAAAGGAGTTTTTGTGTAAAGAAACAAAGCTGTATTGGTATCCAGTGGTTAAAATAATAAATCATTTATCTGGCAAGTTATTTTGCAAATGTACAAAAGAACTTTTTTCTTTAGTTTACAGCTAACGAACCCCATAACAGACACAGAGATGGACATCTTTTAGGACTCTCTGATGTTCCATAGCCCAAAAAAGATAAATGAAACAGCAGTTTGTTGCATCACTTGGAGCAGTTCGAGCGCTCTCAATTCTAATTAAATGACCAATGATTTATTCAATTTATGAATAAAGTAATCAACAGATCAACTGGCAATTATATTAGTCTTGGTTGCAGCAAAACAAATCAAACTGTAATTCATTCTGCACTGAATATTTTGCAAGACATGACTCTAGAGTCCATTAACACATTTTGAGTCTCTACTCATTCACTGAACTGACAGTCATTGATTTGCTCACACATAGCTCTTTCACGACATTGATTGTATGAATGTTTTTAGGTCCATTAAATACTTTCACAAAAGCTAGTAGGCTGTGCTTCTAGTGACATTACAAATGAAACAAGCACAGTAGTGTGAGTGTAAATAGGCACCAGGTCACATGATTTTTCAGCCCTGTGTGTCCCTTTCTGCTCTCCCGAAGAAAAGTCAATAAGTCTATTAGATCATTTTCAGAGAAATATTTTTTCTTATATTAGGCTATCTTATTCAAAAGCCATCCAAAGAAACATTGCACAGATTAAAAGAAAGCTTTGCATTTAGCCATGGCGTTTTACCCTCCCTGGTTTTTATATTACTATAGCAACTTAATTAGCAGGTCATTAACGCTATGGCTGTTTCTCACCAGTTGTATGATCCACTGGTCCGAGGCCATTCAGCAGCACTGAGTGCAGGTGAGGGTGCGTCGTCTCAAGAGCAGTACAAAACTCTGCAAAATGGTCTCTGTCCTTACTGGTAAGTATCTTCAGGAGAAGCTCTACTTTTTCCGAGTTGGAGGAGCAGTTATGTCCCAGCTCGTAGTGTTCGGATTGGCTGAGGGTTCCGCAGTGAGCCAAAACATCCACAACTCTATCTGCATCTGTTATTGACTCCACCAAGTTCTGGTAACATTTCTCCAACAACTCTTTATGCTGGGGCTCCATCTCCTCTCCCTCTCCGTTTCGCTTCCCCGTCGCTTTAACCCGACGAGCTACGGGACAAACCCAGCCTCGTAATCTTTCTGGTGGTCAACTTCACTTCGGACTACTGTCGCGACTCTCCAAAACTGTCCCGCTGGATCCAGTTGGGACGGTTTTCAACCCGAAGTGAAGGATACACAAGAAGTAGCCATATTTGTTGCCCAAGGCTGTTGACTGCACGAAGATGACAACACATTTTCCCAACCGTGGCTCCTTCCTTCTCTGGAAAAAAAAAAGACGTTTCTGTCTCTTTAAGCTCCTCTCTATGCTACGAAGTATATTACGGCCTTAAATCAAGTTGTTTCGGCATGTTGTAAAGTATATAAACTCTTCAGACGCCCTCTCTGTGAGACTACAAACTCCGCCATGTCTCACCGTACAAGTAGCCGTAGCCCTGTGCCAATCATATTTCCGTGCAATGGACTTTTAAGGTAAATGTGGGCGGGGCTTTCTTTTTAAACTCACCTGGCTCCCCGCCTCTATAATTATTCTATTCTTATTACATTACAGGTAAGATATACAGATTCTTTATTCAATTTCTTCAAAAGCATTTAAGATTTAAAAAAAAACGATGAATTATTAGAAAAAAAACATAAGAAGTTCTGCTATATTAGCCAACACAGTGTTTGAACTGTAAAACAAGGCAGATAATTGTTCATATTTAAAAATGAGTCACCTTTATATTACTGTATGTAGGCTCTAAAATGAATGTAAAGCAGTAAAACCTATACAAATTAGACGAAAGTGTCGTGAAATACTTGTGGCCTATACATTTTTATAACCTGGAAACATGCAAGTGAGAGACTTCCAGTTACTCTAATCACTTTTGACCAATATTCAATACAAAAATGACAGATAAGTCACTTTTTTATGACCTACAAAATTCTGGTTACAGGTGTTTATCTAAATAGCAGAGTACCCAAAATTCAGATCAGGAATCGATCCTCTGAAATACATGATAACATTTATTCCTTTTCAACTTCAGTTGAACTATACCACAAACATTTTGAAGGTTAAATATAGTAGGCTAAGTATTCATTCTTGATGTTACGAAAGCTGCCTTTAAATACTCCCCTTTTCTCCCCAGTTCTAGTGTATTCCCAAATGGTTGAGGATGAAAAATGTGTGTTTATTTGAGCATCAAATCATGAGCAACATGATTATTATAGGGGATTATGATAAACAAAACTGAAAACTGTGATTCTTAGAAAGGGATTTCTTTTTTTTTAATCTTTCTTTCTTTTTTGTGGAGTTGGTCGAGCTGACTATTAAAGCTGATCAGAGGACATAATTTTAATTTTATTTTAAAAAATTAGTCATTTTTAAAAATTTTATCGTAACTCAATCAAAACAATTTCTTAATCTACTGATTGTGACTAACTGAAATTGTGCTACTTAATATAGTCACATTTAGATTTGCCAACAAAGACATTATTTTAGATTGAATTTTTATTGCTTATAGTAATGTGTTGTTGCCCGTTTTCTTTTTTTTCCCTTTTATCTCATTCAAGAGCTAAATGTTGATGGTCAATCATCACATCATCAAACGATCAGAGTCCTGTGCTGTCATGAATTAGTTCTAAATAGGAGACTATAGAAAAACTGGACACTCTTCTGCTTTTAAAAGGTCAGCTAGAGAGTTAGATAATGATTCCATAAGTGAGAAAGGGGACAGCTTTTGCAGTTAAGCTGTTGTATAAACATTACTGCATTACAAATCATGCATTTACTGATATGGGCTTTGCTATCTAAAGCTTCATCTGCTCAGTGAATCGAGTTAATGACACTGCAGATGCACTCTTTGCTTCTGTGCAGACTGGTATTCTGTTATAAGTCAAATCTAGTAGGTTTATTACATGATTTGATCTTTTTTTAGAGCAGATTCATACTTCTAGACCAGAGCTGCCCATGACTCCTCCATATTGTCCCCTGACACAGCTGTCCCACTCTGAGCTTTCTTCTGCTCTACATAATCCATCCGAACTCCGAGGAGGCAAATGCCACATAAAAATTCAATCTTTAAGAAACATTTGGAGTATGTAAAATTAAAATGTTTTGTAGTCTCTGTGCAGCTCAACAGGAATAGGGTGCAAATCTATACTGAGTTTGATTACTGATAGTACTCTATATTATTAAGGAACTTCAGAATATTGCATTTTCCAGGATTATGATTCTCATCTGGAGCTTGCTAAAGCATACAGGCCCTGGCTTTAGAGCTTAGCATGGTACACACTGTGCCTATACATTTCCCCACTTAAGATTGAAAAAGCTTAAACAATGTAAGTGATTACATAACATCTTAACTTATTTCTTCTCTGCCCAGATGAAATCCATTTGGCACTTGGAAGTAAACTAGTAACTTTTAGTAATTATGTAGATTCCAAAAACCATCAGTCTCATGGAGTTATTTCTTAACTAAAACATCGAGAGAAAAAGCAGCTGTCAACAATATGTTTGCTCCTTCTGTTTTATGAGTGCAAACATAAAACAAACTGGATCGGTCAGTTTTCATTCTCATTCTTCATCAGAGGCTGGACCTCAAACCCCCACAGACCACAGCTCTGCAGGCTTGACAGTGATATCTGCAGCTACATCTCATTATGTGTTGTTTTCTAATCCTTGGGTTTGTAATTTGCTTATATGCACTCATGAAGTTTAATGCAGGATTATGTCCCTGGCAACCAAATGTCACTTAGTTGCACATTCCTCATTGGACAGATGGACAAAATCCACAGCAAATCAACAATTTGGCCAAAACTTATTATCACTGATTGTGTTTAACATATTAACCTTGGAGGTTGGTGATGAGAATGTTGAAACATTAGGAAAATTGGGTATTTCATTCTTAGCCTGCTTGGTCTGTGTGTGAAAGAGACATTTTGTAAGACAGCTTTATTAATCTCTTGGCAGGGACACTTTTTTTTCTGCAATAAAGATTTAACTTAAGAAAAACTTCATGAGTTTAAGAACTGATAAACTGCCTGCTCTTCACAGCTCCCATCTTCCACTAGCCCAGTTGACGTAGACAGATTCTATTGACTGGCATAACTCCCATATGCATGTGTCTGAAATCCTCAGCAAGACTGTGAATATGTTTGTGTGCATTAGTGTGACTAAGTTCCAGAAAGGATGCATCCTGCGATCACGTCCACGTTAATATTTAAAGCACTTTGTCTGGCAACCAGAATCAAGGAAGAGTGTTCCGTTTGGTCTCTCTAAGCAAAAGCCAACCGAATAGGAGGCCTCCACTGATTTCCTTGACCTATATTTCATGAGGTATCAGTACAAACAGTCTTTGCTGGAGAGAATACACAAATACCAACATCAAATATTTATTCCTCTTTGTCCTCAGGCTGGTGGGGTCTTTTCACTTGGAGTACGAAAGAGTAATAGTAAAGTTAGAAAAGTGTACGAGGAAGTTGTTTGTCTCAACAACGCATTCCCTCTGAGGCTGCACTTTGAGGCAAGCACACACACAACAGAAAGAGGACCTTAGGACATCCGCATCCCCATTATGGATGCTATTTCTAGCTTTGGAAAAAGCCCTGTGTGCCATGTCACTGGTGCAGCAAAGCATACCTGAGCAGTTTCTCACCCTCTCAGATTGTATGGCACATCCCTTATGTAAGCCACATTACTTGCACCTTTTAACAGAGGATGCCGTCTGTGATGCCGAGAGGAGGGGGGGTAGGGGTGACTCGCCTGCTGTTATACAGGCCAAGCTGGTGCAAAAGAGGCATGCTTTGAAATGCAAATTTCTCATTGCGTGTTGGCTAAGAAGAGAAAATCCAGTCAGTGCTTCATGCAAAACATGTGATCATATTTCATAGACAACCCAGATATGCCAAAGTGCCTTTTATTGAAATGAAAAATGATTGTTTGGAAAAAGGCCATAACTAACTTTCAATACATTACATGGATAATTGCATTAATTAGAGTCAGTAAGTTGGAAGAAAAATTCAGCAGGCAAAATAATCCGAGACATAAGATGACACTTTCCAGTATGAGTCAGAGGCCCTCTGCTGGTGGTAAAACATACAAGCCAACATAGGACAAAATTAAGTAGAATGTAATGTAAAATGAAAAAAATCATTTTAAGAAAATGTGAGTTAAATTACATTTCAGTTCATATACCAGCATGATTATGGATTGCTTGACAGATAAACCACAGTGAAGTGTCGACTAGCTCCATTGGCTTACACAGCAGTGCTCATAAAAGGCACATGATCCATGTTTAGACTTTGGCTTTTCTGCACTGAGTAAAAGGCAACAATATCTATAACTGTTAAACAGTGATTTGCTAGCTAATTTGCATAGACTCGCAAGCAGGGGTAAAAATCTAGTTAGTTTGAATCATCACCAAAGATAGAGGGGGATGCCCCTTTTCAAGGCCTTCATGTCTTACATTCAAACATGATCTGAACAAGTATCATATGATCATGTGTATTCTGTTTAAGATTTAGTTTGAGAAAAACATGTATAATAGTCAGTCACCAAGCTTTGTGAATACAAACACAGTTACACTGTTCAGCACTTAGGTCAAACCAGATTCTAAATACAATCTCATTGGATATGTATCTCCCTGTATATATTAAATAAGTGACACAATTGCCGCTGCAATTCTTATGTGAAACTCTACTGAAGCAGACCTTTCATTTAGGAGTTTGCATTTCTTTTTAAATATAAATCTATGGGACAAAGTTACTGTGTTATTGCTATAGCAATGTCATTAAAATTTCACTGAGTTTAAAATGTTTAGACACACACATTTAACTTTACAATCTGATTTGTCACTGCTCTAGTGCATCTACTGCTGTTGCAAAAATCAAATAAAATAAAAGAATACAAAATTAGTATTGATAAACTAAATTCATCTGGAAACTGATGTTAGCTGCATGCAACAGAGGTGATATAAGGTAATATTGTTTCATTGTGGACGTATACATTGTCCTAATGGGAGGTCATCTTCCTCTCCGCCTAGTCACTGCCTCCACACAACTTCAACAGCAGCTTCTTGTAATCCCCAGAAGTATCACCCTGAGAAACACAGCAAGATGTTTTTTTTCTTTTTAAAGTGACTGAGTAGTAGACTTAGTAGAAAAAAATGATGCAACTAGGGATACTTACAGAGATGTGAGTATACAGGGACTTTCCGTAAGTCCTTACATACGCCTGTCTGATGTCCAACATATCAACCTCAGAGCGAGACACCATGATGCGGATCAGGGTTGTGTCCTTGGTCCCTGCACCCTGTTATCAAATCACAATTGTTAGATGAGATTTATGTCACCCTTTGTTTTTTTCCTCCACAACACAAAGCTGAAAAACAAGCAGTTTATCATAAATAGAACTGTACGTAAAGATAAGCAGGATGCCTACCTGCATGGCCTTGTGGAGCCTTTCTGCAAAGTAGGCTGGAGTGTTTTTGATGCATTTCACTAAAAAAAAGAAAAAAAAGAGGAACAAAGACTGATGTTACCAAACATATGTTTGAAATGAGAAAACTGGGAAATACACAGATTAAGTGTAGTTTAAATGCAACAGATATGATGAAGACAAACAGTCATTGGATGCAAAGAGGCCTTGTAACTTAATTCTATCTTTTCTTTTTTTTTAAAAGCACACTTAGATAAAAAACTGTAGTTCGAGCCGATTCCAAACATGTAGCATTTGTTGACCTCAAGTCAGCACTTCAAAACATATGACATGCATGTTTTGTATCTCCACCGAAAGTCCTCTATTGCACTACTATCCAAATAAAGATTTCCTCATGTCTTCTCACAAGTACTTGAAATCACATTACCAAAAGTGTAGTGTTTTTATCTTTTTAAAACTCATGAAAGTTACAGTATTCAGAAATGAATTAATAAAATAAAAGACATAAAAAAAACAATCACACAGTATTAATAATTATTTTGTGTAGAGAGTCATACTGTGTGTTGGTCTGGATTTGCAACCAATTGTTATGCATAATGAAATATCCTTATCAAGACAAGAAACATAGATAGATGATCGTGACTACATTTTGGAATAACTGTTTCAGACTTGTATGGACAGATGTCATAAATAAGCCTTCAACAGATTAACAAATAGCCTTTAAATCACATGACTAGTAGAAAAAATATGCAGGAAATGTGAGATTAAAATAATGAAAGAACTTTAACTTCAGGCAAAGTCATAATATACAGTTGATAATAACTGTGCAGTCTTTGGGTTCAGTGCCTCATCAGAGTCTAACTGATGGGAGGGTATTTGCAACAATGTCATAGATCTTTATAGAGTCTGCTTTGCTGCTTTTTCTAGGAAAACCTTGCAAAGACATTAACAATAAAACTTTATTTAATTCTCTTTTTGTTGTTGGAGGGTCACTTCAGTTTGGCTGAGATCTGCAAATGAAAGTCATACAGTAGAACATACCCACAGCCACCATGCCAGACTCCACATTTCCAGACATCTCCCTGCAAATACTCTTCTCAATGTCTCTCCCACACATCTGCTGGTACTCCTGGAAGACTGGCAAAGACCAGAAACACAAACAAGATGGATACAGTTATAGCATATGAAAATGCACAACAGGACTTGTACCAAAAAGATAATTGGATTAAAAAATATGAATCTAAAGAAACAAAAAAAGGTAAATCTCCAAGTAAGCCAGGAAGAAAAAGCTTGTGAAAACGTAATAATGCTGAAATAACACACCTGCACGAAGGTGAGGCTTGCTGCGAGCACACATGATGGCATTGAACTGAGACTCATCAGTTCCCACTTTATTCTCACCAGCAGCATATAGTTTCTGTGGAAAGAAAGATGATGTTAAACAGGTCTTCACATTTCTTTCTGAGAAGATTTCAACTCTAAACCAGCCTTAAACCATTACCTGAGCATCCTGTTTGGCCAAAGAGATGTCAACGGTCTCTCTTTCATCTCGATTTCCCTGGAACAAATGAAAAAGAACAACATTGAGCAGGCAGATTACACCAGCACAGTCAAAGCTTTACCTTATCACTGGTTTGCAAGAGATTGTTTCATATGATGTATATGTGGAGAAGATACCTGACAAAGAGAGATCAGGAGTCTGCGGAAGTGACCAGAGGTGTCGCTGCTGATAGCATCCTCCAACTTCTTCCCATACTCTGAAAGGAAGTTTGGCTTTTTAGGGAAATAAATTCATTTACATAATATTTATATTTTGTTAACATTTTCAAAAACTCATAAATAATTTGTGTGTCATCTTTTATGGTAACAGTTTTTCATGAAACAGGGGATATCAACACTCAACTTGAACAGTGAGAAAACTACATTTTCTTTATAGCCCAAATAATTAACAATCAGTTAATGCATTAACAAATTAATTAATAGATAAAATGATACGTGATCATGAAAATAATCAATAGGAAAGGGCTTTGTTGACACACCAGCTTTGTAGATTGTGTTGATTTCCTGAATCTCTGCATTGGAACGGGATGACAAAATCTCAATCAGACAAGCTTCATCCGTTCCTGCACCCTGGAAAATATATTGAAAAGCTTTGGTAAGACATTGGAAGACTGCTTTTCCATGTTTTTCTCTTATTTTCCAATTACATCATGACTGATACAATGCGGTCTATCCAACTTAACCAAAATTCAAGTATTTGCTGAGCCAACAGCTTGCTCTTCCAACCTTTATAGCTTCTCTGAGTTCAGTTGCATCAAAGTGAGATGGACTCTTTATCATGGCAAGAACCAGTTTCTCAAAGTTTCCAGTGAGTTCAGACTTCAGATCATGGATTAAATCCTGGGTAACATGCAAATAAACAAACAAACAACAATTAGGATAAAATCAGCTAAGACATCAAATTTCCACAGTAGAAAAACAAAAAAAAAGGATAAAAAAATGCACAAACAAAAATCACATTTAGAATAAATATACATTTTAAATTTTACCTTCCCATAAGTAGTTTTGTAGGCAGCTACCATTGGAACCCTCTGCTTGTTAGTGCGACTTCCCAGAAGTTCAATAATGGCATTTTCATCAGTGCCTGTTAAAGATGTTCTATTCTTTAGAGACAATTTATGGCATGCAAAATGGGATTGGGCAAGTGAACTGCCAATGGACGAAGAATTACAATAAATTTGATAGATTCAACACACGGAAACTATGTTATTTACTCACCGAAACCCTTCATTGCTTTTCGGAGCACTTCAACATCCTTCAGTGGATCAGCCCCTGGAAAATCTTTGAGGGAGCCCCTGTATCCTTTCTATAGAAATCAAATATTACAATTACATAAACATATAAAATACTGCATTGTTACAAATGGTGCTTTTAGCTGAGTGTGCATTATATGTGTAAAGTTTAAGGAAAAAAATCTTCATTAAAGACAAGTATGTCTTACAGGAATGGCTGGTGCCTGAGGGTTGGATGGAACTCCACCTCCATACGCAGGCATCGAGGGGCTAGTGGCAGGTGCTCCGGGGTAATTTGGCATGGGTTGGCCTGGGGCAGGCCCCCCTGGGTATCCCTGCTGAGCTGGCTGCAAACAAAATGCATCTGTAAGTACTTAAATTGAGATACACTTTATATAGAACATATGAGGTTTAACTATAGCTGGTGAGGATAAGATGATTTCAGCAAACAAGAGATTTAAACAAGATCTAGCCAAGATTTAGTCTGTCCATATGCTATTAATGAACTGACACTATAGAAGTAAAGAGATAAGACTTAACATACCGCGCCACCTGGTGCTGCACCCCAGCCTCCACCTGTAAATTAACAAAAGGTATAATTTAAATATAATTAATCTAAAGCACAAATGTATTTATTGATTATTGATTTTAGCTGCTTTTATTCGTGCCCTACTTCATCCCGTTTCTTTTAGGCTCACCTGCTGGAGGCATGGAAGGATAGCCACCTGCTGCAGGTTGAGGTGCGAATCCACCAGCCTGAGGAGGGAAGCCTCCAGCTGGGGCAGGGTAGCCACCAGCCTGGGGAGGGAAGCCCCCTGCTGCTGGAGGGTAACCGCCTGCTGCAGGAGGGTAACCACCAGCCTGAGGTGGGTATCCGCCTGCCTGTGGGGGGTAACCTCCTGCTGCTGGAGGGTAGCCACCTCCTGCTGGAGGGTAGCCACCTGCTGCTGGAGGGTAGCCACCTGCTGCTGGAGGGTAGCCCCCGGCTGCTGGAGGGTAGCCACCTGATTGGGGCGGATATGCCCCTGGTTGCGGTGGGTAGCCCCCTGACTGTGGTGGGTAGCCTCCTGCCTGCGGAGGGTAGCCCCCTGCCTGTGGTGGGTAGCCTCCGGACTGTGGGGGATATCCTGGGTAACTCATCTTCAGCACCTGAAAGTGACATAAAGTTATGGAAGGTCACCATCATACACATGAGAGCATATATATAGACCTGTTTAGTAATAGGACCCTCGTATTTTCAGGAACTTTTCTATTCATCCAAGTTTCTAAGAGGTCACTCCTAAGAAACATGCAGCCCTATGTGTTTATTCTAGTTGTGTTTTTTAAAAAGCAGAAGAAAAACTATTTTTGTTAAACAAAAAGAACTTGTGTAGACCTTTTCTTAACTTTATTAAGAAAGTCTATTTAACTACCAATTACAAAAAAATAGTATTACCAAATAATCACCACCACTAAAGCAAAACATTAATGATAATGACAATATATTTATTTTTAGGTACACATGTTTATTTGGCAGGGATTCCATTCATAAAGTGTTTTTGTTTGTATTGCATAATGATTTCAGTGCCCCTTATGATTGCACAAAACCAGCTCATTATCGCTGAAGTTCCATTTACTGTAATAAGTAAACAAACTGTACATTCATTTTATCTACATGTAAACAGGAAACAAGGATGGGTGAGGGGCCGGGGGCTGATAAAACAAAAAGGAATTTAATGTTGGATAGAATATTTTAGCACCCTTTTTTTTCCTGACAGGGCATTGCAAATTAGTTTAAAATTCAATCCACTGTTAATTTAAAAGCCCGCTGTTTGATGTTACTGATTTTAGAGGGAATTCGTGATTTAATTATTCTGAATTAAAAAAGGGCTGAATGTACTGCATACACAAATAAACTCCAATAGCCTACTATTCGTTAACGTGAGAGGCTTTCGTGTGTTATCGTAAATACCCTTTTTTCATCACGTGACATTCATAACCAACAGTAGGGAGCATTGAGTGTATAAGTACGGAGGTATCTGGTAAATGACAACCTGACTATTTGCTGAAAACAAGTGAAGAAGGGATCGACATAGAAACGGAAATGTTTACGTAATGGTCGTATCGCCCTAAAGACACATCTACACGACTGTGGCATACGATTTTCCGAAGAGCGCTGAAAAGCAGCAAATCTCTCTGGTAGAGCATCACAGGCCTGAGATTTAGAGAGCTAAGCATTTACAGTTAAGGGCACAATAATAATCACAGCGTGGACGGTGTAAGCTTATAAACCAAAAAGCATGAGGTGACATTTTATTTTAACGGGTAAAAATGAGGTTACATTTTAATTCAACACAACCTATATGGTAAAGTGCCGAAAACAGACACGTTATTACTATTTAGCATTTAGCATCCAGTCAAGACTCGAAGAAAAGCGTAATGGAAGTTTGTTAGACATATTTAGGGAGTGCTTAGAGTAGGCTAATTGTAACTGTTAAAATGTAGAAAACTGACCATTTGCTGTGACTAAATTCCTGTTTACCAGACAGTCTGTTTAATCAGGCGAAGCTAATTTACATTCCACCGTGCCGGAAAATAACAAGCTAAAACCGCTAAAAAANTTTTTTTAAAAATCAAGAATACTTGAAACTGGTACAGAAAGGAGGGATTTCATTTATTTGTTGTTGTTTTCTTCCGATATTACAGTTCCAAGTTAAAGAAGTGCGTAACTTACTTTCAGAAGCGGACGTCAGGTCCAGGAAGAGCCTAGTAGAGGGAGCTGCCTAGAGTTGGGTGGGTCCTTAGCATTGTTTCCGTACCAGAAACAACCTTTGCTCAGCTGTCGGACTCAGACTGCAGATAACTCAGCGGGCTGTGATGTACCGTGCTCTCCACAGGGGACGCTGGAGTGTTTGATCTTTGATCTATTCTATAACAATCTTTGAATACAAAACTCAGCCATATACGGTTAGCCTAATATCACTTTCATTAAAATGTTAACTAGGCCTACTTAATTCAGCATTTTATATTATTTTCAGAGGGAATGTGGAGAATGTATCCAGTTTCCACTTCACACATGGATGTTGGCTCCTACCTCCACAGCTGTTCCATCTACTCTTGTAGTGCTTCTTTAATTCTCAGAATCATTTTCAGTACAGTGGTAGTTGTTGTGGCAGTTAACTCTTTAGAAGTGACTGGAAACCAAGTTTATTGAGGTCATTTTTATTTTCAAAACGGGACAATGCATAGGCCTATGGATATATATAAATGTAAATATGCAAGATTATATGCAAAGCCAATTTCCATCTTTAGCTGCTTGGTAGACCAGCACAATACAACAATAAAAAAAACAATAATAAAGGTGTTTAAATAACACAATTACGCCAAGACTAATAACAAAGAAATAGAGATAAAAAGGATCTTATAGCACAATCAACCAGAATCGAACATAACATTTTAAAGCGCTACATTGTCAAATGATGTTAAAGTGTTGAGTGCGTTACACAATTTGATAAAGTGCATTAATGGAACTGCACAATGTTCACATATATTTCCGGTTTTAATGTTTTTGGGGAGCACTCTGATGTGGCATTGTACTGTTAATGTAAATATGTAAAGCCTTATTCCCTATGTTACACTACCTCTTTACACATCATTCTCCTCTGCACCAGAAGTTTAAACTGAAACATTTGATCATTTCATGGAAAAAAAAGCTGATTTTTTAATTTGATGGCAGCTGCACATCTCAAAGTTGGAGCAGGGTGATGTTTACCATTGTTAGCGTTCCCCGCTTCTTCAGAGATGGATGCTTTTGAATTGTCCACACATAACAAGGTGGATGGTCCCTTACTCTTTAGTTCTCAGGACATGGCACCCCTGGTTTAAAAAAGATTTGAATTATGATTAATCAGATCTGAACAATTTTCCATTTTAGACAGGGATGTAGATCATACCCACATATGGCTTCTTCTGTGCATGAAAGAACTTTAATCTGCTTTTGTTAATCGATGAACTGTGTACACAGACAGTGATTTCTATAAACCTTCCTGAACACTGTAGATGGTGGGGTCTTTAAAGACTTCAAAAAATTACACCAAGGAACATTTTCATGAAATTCTTCAGCAATTTTTAAATGCAGTTGTTGCAGAGGGGTGAACTATTTTCACATATGAGAGGCTCTGCCTCTCTGAAATGTCCCTTCTATACCTAGTCATATTACCAACCTGTTGCCAATTAACAGAAACAGGTTGTCAGAGGCTCCTCCAGTTTTGCTTTATTTTATTTGTGCCAATTTCTTCTCCAGCCCTTTCTTGTTTCTTTGATGACTTTTTGGAATGTGTTGCTACCATCAAATTCAAGAAGAGCTCATATTTTACATTAAATGGTCAAAGTCTCAGTTTCTTTCTATACATCCTATATGTTGTTTGTGTTCTATTGGGAATACAATGTGGCTTTATGGATTTGAAAATCATTGCATTATGTTCTTATTTACATTTTACACAGTATCCCAGCTTTTTGGGAAAAAAGATCGTTGACCTTCAGCAAGGAGGTTGATGATTCAGTCCCCACCACTGATACAAGACGTTGAATCTCTCATGATCATCAGTGGATGATGTGTGTGTTAATGGGGGAATAAGAAACACACTGTGAAGCACTTTTTTTTCCTTTTTTTTTTTAAAGCATGCAAGGTTAAAAAGGCTGCACTCGCAAATGGAAACACTAGGTGGCAGCAGTCTACTTGTAGGAGAAGACTTGGGGGTCTGGTGGTTTATGAAGTTAGTCCTAAACATTGATTTTCAATGAAAAAAAAATTCTTTATTTTTGGTTAGTTGATCATTTAACTGTCTAAAAATAAAAAATATAATAACTTTTTCCCCCCTCCAATTTCAGCCGTACTATATAATCTTTTTTTTTGTTTTCTATGATGAATCATCTACAAAACGGGAAAAACATTTCCTTTCCCACAAATGTTAACTTTAGAAGATGAAACTGCACAATAAAGAGCTATGTGATATTTTTGGGTTTCATAGCTATATGCCAAGTAAGTATAAGCAGAGATGCAAACTATTTAGGACCTCCTATTCGCCGTGACGCAACCCAGAGTCCAGTACGAAGCGCGCCTTCAGTGATCCAACTGGCACCAAGGCTCTGAGTCCTCAGGCTTCCACCGTTTACCCCCCATTGTGACTGCTGTCCTGTTTGTGGGGTCCTCCCGAAGCTTTCTCCAGGTGGTCATAAGGATTCCATCCAGTCAGCTGGAGCAGAGGGATGACTGAAATAAGTTGGGTGATCCAGAAATCTCGGCGGTTCTGACGGTGCTGTTTGGAGAGGCGCAGTCCTCCAGAGACAATATGATGTCCGCTATAGAGACCGGTGTGTACCAGCCTGCACAGCTGCTCAGCTGGGTTTATATGTCTTTACAGGACACTCAGAACAACACTTTAGATGGCTTCAAAATCGAGCCGGACACTTCTCAAGACGTGAACAAGCGCAGCGCAGCGGATCTGAGCTCCAACTATCTGAACAACTTCTTCCATCTGAACAGTGAGGTAGAATGAATGAGATGTTGCGCTAACACAACACTTTGCATGGCAGTTTTGCAGTTTACTCAATGCTGGATGAAACTCTTATCTACAGATCAATCTTTTTAGCCTACTGCACAGATTTTTTTCTTTTTTTTCTTAGCCAACTCATGTTTTTCTCTCCAGGCTATATATTTTTTTCTGTCCATACAGTAAACCTCACCTGCATGCCTCCATTTGGGTAGCAGTGTGGTGAGTGGGCAGCATATGAATATGTTTTTTGTATCCTGGTACAGTGCCTGAGTGTTTTCAGACTGTTCTGGTGTCAGTGAGCAGCTGGAGGAGGAACGGCAGGTTGAGAAAGACCTCTCACAAAGTTTTAAAAATGTTAGAGCTCACTCTGACTGGCCTCTGCATGGTCAGAGGAGTATGGAGTGTCCACTCATTGGGACTTGGTGTTGCCTAATACAGTACTCGCACACTGAAGAAAAACTCAAGAAATAGAAATTGAAAGTTTTTTTCTGGTGCATTCCAGTTTGAAACACTTGAAAATACTTAAAAATTAGATGATTGAAACCGTCTCTTGCGATTTTACACATAGAAGATTTAGACCACGGTGTATAGTAGTCTGCGATGACATAGTGAATCGACAATTCTTTGTCTGTGATGCCATCAGAGTAGACAGTGTCTGCAGCCTGGTCTTCATGTTTTCCCCACAGTGCCATAAGCACCCGTCTCCTCCAGAAGCACAATGATACTGATTATGTCCTGCCAGGGGGACCAGTTGGAGGAATGCATGACAAAGGCATTTTGTTCTAACGAGGAAATGGACACTATTGGTTCACACCACACAGTAAACACAGCAGAGACTGCACATCTGCAGAAATCAAATAAGGCTGGCTGTACTGTCAGAGCAACAAACAGGAGAATCAATCAGGGTGATGGACTGACTAGTAATGTGAGATATTCTGTCCCTGTAGAGTCACAACAATAACTTTCTGTGACTTCTGAAATGAGAGGTACTTTTGTTCCGAGCTGAATATAACAGAAGACTAATAGATTCATTGAAGATAAAATAGATAGCAGAGGTTTGCTATCGTTTCAGGCATTTCTTAACTAGACATTATTTCAATACCAATAATGTATCTTCTTTATCTATGTTTTTCTTTGACAGACCTTGAATAATAATTTCTACAAAAGATCTTCACCCTACGGGTCCCTCAATAACATCGTGGATGGCCTGAGCTCTCTGGCGGACCATTTCTCAGACCTCTCCCTTTCCCCCGAGACCCGCAAGCCTAGCAAGAGGCCGCCGCCCAACTACCTGTGCCACCTTTGCTTCAACAAAGGACATTACATCAAAGATTGCCCTCAGGTGAGTCTGTCGGTGATGCTGCACATCAGTCAGAAGCAGATCTATGGCAGCCTAAACTGAAACAGCTGTGTGGTGTGTGGGCTGTTTGTTAACTGCTTGTAAGAGATTCACAGAACATATGAAGTGCTGTATGGTAAAGAGAAATAGATCAAGAGAATATGGTAGCATATTTTGATGGCATTAAGAACAGAAACTGAGATTAAATCCACATGCTTCCTCACACTTGTAGGCACCCACCCCTGGATCTGGAATTTAAACTCTAAATTTGGATGTTAGAATATAATGTTTGCATTATTTTTTCAGTGCGAAATAGATTCCTCAGCGCATATTTGAATTAGATGTACCACGGCCGGCTGGTAATGAGCAGCAGATGCCAGACTGGATCTTGGAGCTGGCCTTAATGAAAGATGATAGGTTTCTGTGTGGAACTGGGCACGACCTTTCCTCCAAACATGAAAGAAATATTACCACTGCTTTATGTGCAGCTGTGGTTCCTGATTGATCATGTTCAGAGGGAAATGCCTGACAGTTGTTAGGTGTAATGGAAATAATTAAATGGTTGGTGGATGTGATGTGTCCAAAAAGCAAAAAGTAGAAATTCAAGAAGCTGGTAAACCTGGTCAGTGATATGACGAAATCTGTAGAGTAAAATACCTTTCTGTTTTTGTGACTCCTGAATGTAAAATGTACAATGTTGTGAGACAATTTCATAAATGCCGAGTGATTACACTCTTTTCAGCTTTTGACATGATACCATATAGTAGCCTATGGGTTAAAAAGAAGTTAAACCCTTATTTGAAGTCTCATAATAAGGGATAATATATAAAAGACAAGTAGCTATGGTTGAAAGAAAATAATTTTAAATCTGTGCGTTAAATATGTGGGAACTAGGAGATAGCCATTAGCTAGTCTGCACATCTGGCAGCCTCAAAACACAAAATGTAAGACATAAGAAGAAAAGAAGACAAATATAAGTTATTGAAAAGACAACTAATTGAAAATATAAAACATAAGTAGTTGTGTATGGAAGAAAATTGTTATAGCCAACATCTGTACTGTTAATGTGTTTCAGGAACCAACAGCTAGCCATTAGTCTGCCAATCTGGCTGTCTTTACACACACAATGTAAGAGATTAATAGTTGAAAATAAAGATAATTAGTTTAAAAGACAGCTAATATAAAATTTAAAACACAAGTTGTTGTGTAACCTTACTGTTACTGTACTATAAAAGTGTAGCAGCTGGCAGCTAGCTGTTCTAGCTGCGCCAGTCTGGCTTTCTTAAAGTACATACCTCCTTGTCACAGTTGCTTTTACACCTTTTTTGTGAGGGTTAAACAAACAATTCATCATTAGTGAGTTTTAGAGTTGTTGTTACAAGCATTTTCTTACTTTTAAACAGAGCCAAGGTAGCTGCCCCCCCCTCCCCTCTTTCCAGCCTATAGCCAATGCCAAGCTAGTTAACAATCTGCTGGCTCCAGCTAGCCTACATATTTGTTATATGAGAGTAATATTAAACTGTGGATCCAGCTCATGGCAGACAGCAAACAGCAAGCCTTTCCATTCACTTGAAAACAATGAGCAGAAATGTTGGTTTATTCTACAAAACCTAAACCAGTTTAATAGCTCCCTCCATTGGTCTTTTCTCTGAAAGCTCATCACCTCAATCTCAATCACTGACAACAAAGAGAAGATTGGTACAGTTCAGCGTAAAACCCAGGCCTTGTAGGAATCTAAGGAATGTGGAGAAAATGTTCTCCAGTGACTTTAAATGTATGAGTTTCAGAAATGCACTGTGTAGTATCTTCAGTTCAAGTGAAAAAAAAAATCACATTTGAATACCCATCAGACACATAGGCCTATAGACAGATAAGCCAAAACACTGACCACCCCGTTTCGGTCCATCACATATGTCTAAAACAGCAACAACTCAGCAGAACTTGGCCTCTCAAGCTTTTCTGTATTATCTTGCATCAAGACATTTTGCTGCCTCCCATTTTAGTCTTCTAAGCTTAAATGAAAAAAGGAAATCATTTTACAGTCATGGTCAACACACTGGATTCAACTGTCAGAACCTACCTGTGTTTCACTTTGCATGCTGGTAAACATGCAAAAAGAGCTTTGAAGTAGGCTAGTTGGCGCAAGGGATAGCCATGATATGTACCAGGGAATGGTTGTCATACTATTTCATATCTCGGAAGTTTGTTGTTTGTCTTAATCGTCTTCCATGCAAAGAAAAAAATATATATGGCTACTTTTGGGAAATTCAATTCCTGCAGGAATTTGTTTGTAGCCTTCCTCAGATCTTTATTTTAAATAAATCCTATCTTCAAGGTCTGTGGAGTAATTTCTGAAACTTATGACTTGGTTTTCACTCTGACATACACCATCAAATGTAACAAATTAAATACACAGATATGTGGCTTTTCCCCCCTCGAAATTAAATCCAATTCAATTATGTTTTTGACTAATCTTATTAACAACTGATAAAAGTTTGAATAAACCAGAGCATCAGTCAGATGATCTAAATACTAGTTAAGTAAAAAAAATTAAAAGAAATAAAGTATATTTTATTATCTTTACTTTTTAATGCGTTTGTAGACTGAAAAAGAACAAAAATCTGATTTATTTGACAGTAGAAACATGTGAAAAACAAGAAAGGGCCTAAAACATTTCCATTATGAGTAAAATAATACATCTTTATAGGATAATCAGAAACGTTCATTTCATCTGAAGGGTCATAACATTACTGGGCTCACTGTTGTAATTTGAACATCAAGTTTCGGATTCTCAGCAGAGCAAAAATTCATCTGTATTTACTTTCATTAGCATTTTCAAATTTTTCAAAAAGTTTTTTTTATGGATTTAATCAATGTGCCTGGAAATTGGTACGGATTTTTATACATCACTGGTTTCCACAAGAGCTCTAGTAAGGCAAGGCAAGTTCATTTGTAAGCACAATTCCTGTTACAAAACAATTCAAAGTGCTTTACATAAAACATTAAAAGCATTACAGTGGGGTGCAGGAGAAGCATTAAAAAGTAAAAGAATAAAAAGCATAATTTAAAATTAAAAACAAAAATT
>JAPMNP010666291.1:0-13309 GCA_029874935.1 Atherina boyeri | reverse complement strand
C
This sequence comes from Atherina boyeri, assembly GCA_029874935.1. Classification (NCBI taxonomy): domain Eukaryota; kingdom Metazoa; phylum Chordata; class Actinopteri; order Atheriniformes; family Atherinidae; genus Atherina; species Atherina boyeri. The sequence continues at coordinate 13,308 of JAPMNP010666291.1, read as the reverse complement.
TCTGTTTACATTTCAACATGAAAATGAACTAAAGCATTATGTCAACAATGATGCTTCCCATTGCACCTGGTAGTGACTGAACATTTCTGCAAAAATAGAACAAGCAAAAATCCCAAAATAAAAATGTACCAAGCTTGTAAGATTATTCATTATTGCTGCCAGGGCTGCTTTAATAAATGGCAATGTTAAAGGCATGAGGGTGACATGCTCTTACAGGCTTCTCGCTGCAGAGAGCGCTTCCTTTTCCCCTTGTCTCACGAATAATACATCCTTTAAAGCTGTTTTACAGAACATGGGTGATGCTTTCCTCACTGAACAAACCAGATTTGGAGAGGGAACATTAAATTATGGCAAGCTTGAGGAAATGAGGTCACTGCGTTGAATATGCTTGATGCTTCACTGCATATCTCAGTCATTCTTGACTCAGTTGCAACTCGCGTGTTTGCAGTAATGTGTTAAAGCAGGGCTCTCTTGTAAGGAAACATTAGCACGCTGCTAGCTATTGCTCTGTGAGTGCACATGGAGGTTTTTAGCCCAGGGCCTCATGTGGTGTGACTGCACTGGGATGTTTAGGATGCTCTGCATATGTGTAACTGAGCTTTGTAATGAATGCTCCATCTGTGGTGGCTGTGAGGATGTGTTAGTGGTGTTTTATTGAAGCACACTTAGTAGTGAGTCATGAATATGTATTATTGATTAGTATTTCGTCTGTCTTTTTTTCTTTTAACATCTGGTTGTTTTTTTACTTAATACCTCTTTCTTTGATACAACAGCTTATTAATGAAAAATATCAAAATATCCTACTTTTAAACAACATGTTGTATGCAAATAATTGAGAGGATTGTGCCTTTTTTCTGAAATGAATATAAAGAGCTCATTGTAACCGAGCATTTACATGTGATTGTCTGACCTGAACCTCAAGTATAAATCTGCTGAATCACAAAGCATCAGATTTGATTTGAATTCAAATTATTTTTTAAAGGTTGCCAGTGACATGATGCCCAAAAGGGATCATGAGAGGGATATGGAGCTGGACAAGAAGATTGAGGCTCTCCGGAGGAAGAATGAAGTGCTCATGAAGAGGTACAAGGTGAGGACAAGTGGCTGCAGGCAGAGAAATGTATGTTCTTTCAAGAATCACAGCATGCAGCTCTTACAGCCTTCCTGATAAGTTTTGTGCTTGCATGTAGGAGGTGGAGGAGGACAGGAAAAGGGCAGAGGAAGAAGGAATGGCGCTGCAGAGCAGAAAAGGCAAAGCTGACGATCTTACCATCACAATCAACAAGTCCACCAATGTGAGTTTCCACAGGGTTACAGACATGACAACTGGTACTGTGCAGTATGGCAATTTTTTTGTGAAACAAAGGTGCAGACTATACAGTTTTTTCATAACCTGTTCTTCTTTTTGACTGGGAACAGGATAGTCGTGTGGTTGTGACAAAGCAGTTCAGCAGTGGGTCATCAGCTGGGAAAGGACAGCAGGAGGCTGGGCCTGATAGAGGGGGAGAGGACCCAGTACAAGGTGCTGCGCGAGGCCAAAGGAAACAGCTAACAGTCACCATGGCTGGTAAAAAGGTAAATCACTACTAATGATTTCTTCTTCAAGTAACAACAATATAGATAATTTTCACTGTGTACTGTACTGTATGTACACAAGGGAATAACAGCACATATATAAATAGATAAGTGTCATTAAAAACAAAGCTGGAGCATCTTAAAAAGAAAGACATTTTATTCAACATTGCCTGAGTTACTTATAGTTTTGTATTTTTCAGTTGCTTTAATTATTGTTGGTTTTAGTTTTTTTGTTTTAAATGTTTTAGTTGGTGTTAGTGTTATTGTTGGTTTTAGTTTAATTTGTATTTTGTTTGACAATTACCAGGGATAATGATTTAGAATGGATTTTTACAATACAAACATAACACACAATTTTTTCTAAACTTACACAAAGTAGCCCAAACAGTATTAAAATGCTTTTTGCTACTGATATAAAGTGGTATCACCAGCATATATTTTTCATTTTCCATCTAATTAATTTAAATCAATATAGAAAGTGAATATCAGTGATCCCAGAACCAAGCCTTGTGGAACACCTTTGACTACATTAAGCCTTTAAGGTAGTGTAAAGTAATACCTTCTGCATGTACACAGTTAGATCTGTCAGATAGGTAATTTTCAATCCACCCCACTGTATGTTTAAACAGTACAATGATTAGTTGTTGTTTTAATACTGAATAATTCAGTGTCAAAACCTTTGGATTGGATCAGAGTGTGCAGTTTATATCTTCAAATGACATAATCCCTTCTCCCCTCAAATTGCGTTGTTTTGCCATGATATTAAAATTAGCTTTGAGGGGGCAAATCAAGAACAACTTCTTAAAATGGCCTTTCACATTTTTTGTACTGTGTTTCTTCTCCTACAGTACATGGCAAGAAATAAAAGGTGCAATGTTACTCGGTCAGCTGCAGTCTGAAATTTGGACACCAGATGTTACAACATCCTAAAACACTGGACAAGTTAGAAGAAAACAAATGCAACTACTAACTAACTAACTAACTAACTAACAATAATCATGTTGTCAAAATCCTTAAATTTTAACTACTGATTAATTCTCAAACAAATCATTGCAATTAATTACTTATTAATATTTTATCCATTTTTAGTAACAGTTTGAACATTATAATATTTTATTGCTAGTTTTGCTGCAAATGTGAAAAATGGTCTTTATCCACCTTTATTAGCTGAAATTTTAAATATGGCCACAGTAAAGCTGTTTCATTCAATTTTGCAACTTAAATAGCAAAACTTCTGTCGGTTAAAGATACTTGAAATGCAACTGTCTGAATAATAGAAATTGGACATGTTAAGATAAGGAGTTGATATTGCTTAGGTGCTATTAAACCACAATAGAAGAACCCAAGGTTCAAGAAGATGACAACATTGAAATATTAATTTTTGAATGTCAAACTACAATTAAATGTGGAAAAAGTTATGTTTAAAAGTTTATTCCAGTTGTCTATGAACAAGTGATTGGAAACATTTATTCTAAATAAGTTGGATTATTTCAAATAATTGTGATCAGACAATGAATTAATACCTGTTACAGGCTCAGACATACAGCAGGTATCATAAGCAACCTATCACTTGCACTGAAAAGTGCAATGAGTCTGAAGCCAGGAATAAGAGGTATCTATTTGTGGAATATTAAAGCAAACTGGTTGAGGATGTCAGCATGCTTATTTGTTCAGTTACAGACATGTCAGCACAGATAAACTACTACCGCTCAACAGTTAGTTTTGGCTTTGGTTTTTCCTGAGACATAAACATTTTGCATTGTGATGCTGCTAGTCCAAATGTATGAGAATCAGAGAATCAAAGTAATTACAGTTCATTCTGTAATGTGTACATGAAATTTACTGCAATCCATCAAAGAGTTGTGAAGAAATTTTCCCAAAAAACAAAGATGAACTCGAAAGCACTTGTCTACATGTATGGAGGCCAGCAGGAATATTTATTTGGTTATTTTGCATATTTAAACTTTTCTTTGTATTAAAATGTAGCAGCAAATTAGTTTTTTAAAAGTTGAATGTAATCAGGACATGCAATATGTTATTACCATGCACATTACAACAGTTGTGATACTTTTACATGAGTAAGTGACTGTCCAGGGTAAGAGGGTGGTGAGTGAGAAGCCAGAGAAGAAACCGGGCCCTGCAGACGTCAAGAGCCCCACGGATGACGGACAGGCGAGGCAAGTGGAGTCAGCCGGGAAGGGGAAGCAGCCAGCTCACATGAACAAGAGAGATGCAGCAGCAGGACAGGTCTGATTCAAACACACTGAACACTCCAGTGATCACAAACGCATGCTCCCTGCTGTCTGCCTCCGCTCCCACATCCCCTCTTTGTTTATTCTCTTGTGCTGCACCCATGTGTTTTACATAGATGTCAGACATGTCGGCTGGGCCTTCCCGTTCAGTGATGGAGCACAATGGTGTGTGGACAGGAGGTGGACTGAGGCTGTGACTTACTGCTGTGGGATGAGTAAAAGGGGGGCTTCTAATGGCTGCTACATGCTCTTGTAAAATCAGGCTTTTAAGATTTTTAGTCTGATCTCACTCAGATGGATTTTCTTTGTTAGTTGATCATACTGTAGCTGTAGATGATTTTGGTCATGTGGAACAACTTGTGAAGCGAAGTTGTTTTAGCAGCTGGTTGTCTTTGTGTTCAAAACTTGAGAAGAGGAACATTTTTTTTATAATTTGGTTTGAAAATGATTGTGTTTAATATGTTACAATGACATTAACATGTACACATGTAGTATCGCCGGCTGGGCTGTGAAATGCCATTGACCTCAGGCCCCCCGGGTATGCAGAAACTCTAGAACAGCTGTTCCACCTCAGTCTGAAGCCTGACGTTCACACTTACAGACACACACAAACTCTGTCAGTAAGCTGCCGCGCAGACAGCTGATCCTTACCACTGTAAACACAGACACAGTTGGGTTTGCAGGGGTATCTGGACACAAAAGCAGAGCCAACAGAAGCTGAGGCTCAGTCTAAATATGTATGTGTTCCTCTGATTGGCTGATACACAGAGGGCTACTCAGTGGCCTTCCTGAGTTAAATATGCACTAAATCGACAGGCTGAACAGACTGTTCTGTTGCCTTTATTTCTGTCCCGCTAGGTCTGTCCCCCTTTATTTATCATGTGGACTGAATCAGCACTTGAACAGTAGCCAAGTGCTCCAGCGCACCAGTCATCTGGCAGTGCCCGAGACCTTGTTTCCACATGGTCGCTGTTTACATAACGAGTATCTTTTAACGTGTGAGCAGTTGGGGAATGTGGGACAACTGTGATATGGGAGACCATATTGAGTGTCTATCTGACAATACTTGGAAAATATTTGTGTAGAAAAGATAGATCCAAGATAAACCTCAAATAACTACAGATTAGCCCTGCCTTCAAAACACTTTTTCTAATGTATGAGTGTATGTGTGGAAATAACACCCTGGAAATAACGGATGGCTCTCTGTGAGAGGGGTGTGGTTATATGGCAGTGTCCCAGGCAGATTGTAATGCCTGGAAGTACCACATGACAAAACTGGTCACAGTTAGGAGCACGGGGAGAGGAAATGTGAAGGTAAGGAGAGGAGCTCCTAGCAATCTGTTTCCAGCCTCTATTTCTCTCCCGTGAAACTTTAAGTGGCCTGCACTCTTCTGGCACGATTGTTTCCTCATTCCCAGCACCCTGAAAGGGCCGTTTTGATCTAATTAACATTCAACTGCCTTTGCACTCTGAAAAGGCTCATTATGCTGCAAAAGAAATGGGCCTGGCAAGGTTCCAGGAAGGGGTCAGAGGGAGAGAGAGAAGAAAGGCGTATGAGGAGAAGAGGAGAAGAGGAAGAAAGACAGGCAGAGGCCAAGAGGTCTAGTGTGTGTAGGTGATTGACTGCATCTGGTTGTGGTTTTATCAGTGGATATAGACCACTCTGTCCAACATTTATTGATTATTCCCTCTCTGTATTTCAAGTGTTGTGTTTGGTGGAATCATGATTCCTTCATTGTTTTCACTGTTTATGGTTAGAAATGTGCTAATTCTCTACCTGCAAAGAGATGCAGGAAGTTAAATTTCCTGCTAACTCTAATCTGCTCTGATGACCCCTTTGCAGAGCAGACAAATAAAACTCAGGCACAAGAAGTCAGTCATGTTATGTTCTGTTACCCTTTTAAACCACTTGGAGGCAGTGTTGGCCTCTTAATCTCTCCCATTAGCCGAGTCAGTGCCTTCCCTTGATTTTCTTTTACTGTTTATAGCAGCAATGATGTAGCTCTTTACAACCGCTTTTAATTGGCTGCCAACAAGTTGCTGTGTCATTCCTTCTTTTTGTTATGTTCGTCTCTTTATATTCTCATTTCTCTTCCCTGACAGGAGGAGACTAAACAAGGGCAGAAGCACACAGAGGAGCAACACATAGCATCAGAATACCAGGTATCATGATGACTTAGCTGCCAAAACAGATTCAGTGAGTGGCATTGGGATTCAGATGTACATATTGTTACTCCACCTTCATGTCTCAGGTTTGAGAAAACCTATCTGACAGTGCCACTATGTGAGCACACAGAAATGCAAATGCACATTTGCTCACCACCTTCATCACAGCCACAACACGTTGCCATACATACTCTTCTTTCTTGAGCTTGTCCCGTTCGGCCTCCCGCCGCCTCGCACGTAACCAGTGGTGGAGTAGCTCAGAGCTGTCTCAGATCAGCTGTGAGATAAACAAGCTGACTGGGGAGGCAGGGAGGATGGGCTTCAAAGGCACGGCGAATATTCCACATGACAAGTGATGTTGTTCATGCTTCCCCAGGCTCTCTGTACCTTGCTACTCTGCAGTCTGAGCCAAGTGAGGTTTTTTTTTCTTCCTTTTTTCAAGGTTTTATTTAAGGGATGCAAGTGAGAGGAGCTCTGGTTCCGTTGATAATTTCAGTTAACATATATACAAATATAACAATACCTCTTCTTGAAGTTTAACTGTCCTGAATAAGATGATTTCAGTGTCTGCCAGACTGCATGCCTCAGCCCATAGCAACTTCCCAGTAAAGCCTTGCAGAGCCAAGATATTTAGAAGTTTTAATTAGTGGCTGAGGTGGTAGCCAGAGTCGGCCTGTTGGAACATGTGAGGAAGACCTCCCGTGTGGCCCCAGACGTCCTCTTAGGACCACAGAACGGGGAGGTGGAAATGAGATGGTAAACAGAGAGCTGAGCACAGATGCTCTGCTCTCCAGCAACTGTATGCAGGAAGGCAACTTGTTTACTTAACTGTGATTGGTTTAAGTGGAGTGAAAAACATCACACATTCTAAGCAGCTCTTTGATTTGTTTCTTTGTTTCACAATTTCCATTGTTGCAATTGAAGTAATGTACAGAAAAAAATACATTTCTTTCACTTTCTTTGATTCTTATTTTTATTTTATGTTATTTCTCCTCTGTGCACTCTCTTGGAGATTGCTGATCTTATACGTGTTTTTTGTCATGCACAGTGCTGTTTGTTGTCCTGGTTTGCTGGGAGGTTTCATAACATCAGCACATAGCCTGTATTCTCCCTTTTGATGTGTAAAGGGCCTGTATCTGATATCCCTTTAGCATTAGCAAGCAATTGTATCTGTAAGGCATGGAGATTGAAGAGATCGTGAAAAACCACAGGGATATTTTAGTTCACCTTTTGAATCCTACTGATGTGAACTTTGCCTTGTTGCTGTTTAATTCGTTGCTTATTTAGAGAATCGGTTCTTATGCTCACCCATGCTTTTTATGAGCTGGCCCCTTGCACTAATTCTTCACAGATAACACGGGTGCAGTTTTAGCCATATCACAGTGCCATTGCTCTATTAAAAGTGCTGCTTTTTTGTACATCTTAATAAATTTAAATACTTTGTGTCCATGTAGGAGCCTGAGAACCCACAGGCCATCACTGACCTCAACATCCCAACATCATGGGAGGAGCAGGAAGAGTATCTACGGTGGAAGAAAGAGCGAGAGCAGATTGACAGGGAAAGGGTGGCGCGCCATAAGAATGCTAAAGGCCAGTGGAGACGGGCTTGGGACATGGATAAAACTGAGAGCATGTAAGATTCATATAAATGTTCAGACTTCTCACTGCTGCTTTCAATCTAATGTATTTCTTTTTCTCCTCTTTGTAATATTTTGCGCAGGAAGGCACATTATGATAATTTTAGCAAAATATATTTAATTTAATCCCAAAGTGCAGATTTTCTCTTTCATCTCAGATGTATTGTTTCACTTTAACTTTTGCATCATGTTTGTCAAACAACTGCAGAAAAAGGCAACACTTTTCTGATTTCACATTTCTGATGACTTTGACTGCCCTTTAAATATCTATATATATTTTCTTTTCCCCTGGTAAAGAAAATACCAGCAGATTTTTTGTACTACTGTACCAACACATCTGTTTGTCCACCGGTCGGGTCTCATAAGAAATAGATCTCTTGAAGCTGTTGCAAAGATTTCTTCACAAATAATGATAGATGGATATACTGATTAGATTCTGGTAATCAAAGGTCAGCAGTATGTCATTACCTTGTATGTCTCTGGAATGTTTGAGGGATTCCTTCAGATTTGGCACAAGCATTTATTGAGGAAATTGTTGAAATGTTTACAGAGGTAACAAATCCACTGAAAAGTAGTCTTCTTATAGACGCTCTATAGGAAGTTGACTCTTCCTGTAAATTCTTCTTTCTCAGAGAGCTAATACCCAAACTTGCTTTTGCAATCAAATCTTAGGTATACATTTATAATTATATCTTTCCATCATTTAGTGCAGATGAAAAGAGGAAAACTAACCTTGAAGAGCAGCATGCATATTTTTGGTTAGTTTATTCAGTGGAAAAAATCCATCAGATGAACTATCTGGATTGCATGTTCTGCCACTTAATCACAAGAAAAATACTCATGAATGTTGCACAATGACAACATCGGGCATTGTTATATAAACTGTGACTTAATATGGTCACAGCATTCTCTCATTTTTAAATGAGCTGCTTATTTAACACCCCTCATGATCATTTAGCCTATCCTCTTACTGGATGGTTAAAACTCACAATGGCACCCCAAACTGACTGGAAGCTAAAATACAACCCAAGCATTTGAAGCATTTGATAGATTTCAAACAAACCAAGCCTTAGCACAAAGAGTGAATTAAAGTTCTGTTTAAAGAAGCATCAAAATGTAAAGAGACAAGGGAGGAGATGCTATTTTTAGCTCAGGATAAGGGATGGAATGCTTTGCCTTATTTGGCAAAGCTTAAACAAGGAGGAAGAACACAGGAGGAAATGTGTTTTTCATTTAAGATGGTTTCAGTGGCCCCTTTGATAAATGTTCTGTGATTAACGGAAATGCCAAAGAAGCCTGTTTATGGACTGTTGATGAGCTGGAAATTATGAATTATTTTCAAACATTATAAAGGCCCACCATGAATTGCTTTTTGCTTCAGTGTAAATATAGCCTCTGCTTTCAGGTTTTCAGACAAATCCCTTCCTGACAGAGACTGGGGGCCATCAAGCAGAGGTAAGATGCTAACAAAACATGAGGAGGTAGACATTTCACATCAAAACATGATGATGAAACCAAGTTTTCTTGTTGTTTAAGGTGGGAGAAACACAAGAAAGGGGCAACAGAAGGCTGGCAATGACTCAAAAGGTATCCTATAAGTATTTTTTCTAATAGTGAATACTCTTAGTATGCTTATAACATACAGAAAAGCTTAGAAAAGAAGTAATTTACAGTATTCCTCTGTCTCAGGTCATGACAAGCGAGGCAAAGCCAAGGCAGCTAAAAATGTGCTTGTGATGAGCAGCAAAGCAAAAGGCAAAGATCGTCTGACTGGGAGGGCCAGGAGGTCAGTTGCAGCTAAACATAATCTACATTATGTTTAAGTTGATTCAACCATTCACTTGCCACAAACTCAATTAATTGTCAGGAGAAAAATAACTATGACTAATGAAATACGTAAATAGGATACGGGAAGGCCATTTTGTTTTCCTGCACTGTGGCCTTGTGTACAAATTCCCCTGGATGTCATGAGACTTGATTTAGAAGTTCTGGCAGCTGATTAAATAACCCAGAAGGCCTCATTTATATCTCACTGGCGTCAGTTTTTCTACCCCAGCCTCTTCTCTGATGTGTATAAGTTTCTGTTATGCAAGCATTGCTCAGTATCTCAAAAAGCTACGAGACCACAGAGATGAAAGTGAGGCATTACACAACATTCATTTATTATAAAGTGTGACATGTTTGATCATTTTCTGTCACCGTTTTTCAGTCAGTGGAAATAGGTGAAGTTCAGGGAACTCAGGCGTGTCCTCACCCTCAGATTCAAGTGTCAGGACAGGCACCTCACAGGCCCAAAGCTGAGACCTGTGGCAACTGCAAGCTGATAAATTTAATCGCAGCCCATCTTTTCCTCTCATCAGAATCGGAAATGGGGCTCTAAATTGCTCCCAATGGTTTCCCCATCATCTTTCATGGTTTCTATTGGTGTGAAAGCTTGTTACTAAGAAGCTAATTTAAAATCACTTTAATAAGAAGAGATCAAATGAAAGGTTAATGGAAATTTATTGGGATAGAATGATACAATTTGGCATACAAAGATTTGGGTAGAGTTTGTTATACAAATAGGAATAGTTTGGCGGTTAGAGTTTTGTACCTTGACCTAAACCACCTCCAGCTTTCTATTCTAATACTGTGCATGACAAACTATTATGGCACACAGTCACGGACATAATAATAACAGATTTCCAACTCACCACTTCTGCATTGTTACTCAATATGTTTTGTTTTCAGATGGCAAGCGAATGACGATGAAGAGAATCCACAGGTAAGAGAGTTGTGGTAAGACTAAACTTAGCTTTTAAAAGGATGGCATAGAAATAAAAACACCCAGTTGTTTTTCTGATATCATCTTGTAGACTTCTGACACAACGCTGGAGGAATTCCTCGAGGAACTTGACGCCCTCACAGAGGCTGACAGAGAAGAAGTGGGAGATCAGGATTCAAAAGCAAAGCCGTCACCCAGCCCAGATTCGCTGAGTGCGCCTGAAGAAGAGAGTGGATCGGCGATTCTGTTGTCTGCCGATAGTTTGAGAGAGGATGACCTCAATCAAGTGAAGTCAGAAGCCTCGTCGTCTCGGGGTTCGGAGAAGAAAGTACGTTTCTCAGAGGAACTCATCCAGAAAGCTGCAAAACAAGACTCTACCAGTTCAGAGTCCAGAGGTTCTTTAAAACCTTCCTCACCAAAAAAGAACACACATGAAGGGCAGAGGGCACAGCAGCCTCATGAAAGTACCGAGCAAGATGATGCCAGTTCTCAGGATAAAGAAGGTGGTCCTTCTGCTCCTCCTGCTGCCCAGCAGCAGGCACCTGGAACTGAACTCACTAAAAAACACAGCAACCTCTACACAGCTCCCACGTCCCCCCCTGCTGAAAAAGCCTGTGCCTCTCTACATGAGAACTCTGTCCAGCCTGTAGAGCTGCCCAAGTGCAATGTTAGCAACACAAACACAGGTATACACCAGCTTCTATAAAAGCACATCTGGATAGTATAAATACAGCAAATAAACATGTGTTTTTCTTCCACAGAAGAACTAATAGACTCCGGTCTGTCTGTCCTGAGCCTGGAGTCAGGAGAAACGCACCCAACACACTCCACCAGCAGTGACAAGGTGAGTGTCAGGGACAGAGAGAGTGCAGTGGGAATTATAGGTGTGTAAATGGTCTGACGGGTAGTTGAGGTGCAAATGGATGAAGAGAGATATGCAATATATCTGCACTGCAGCTTTGATCCAAGTTTAGTCACCACCTCTGAGGCCTGATGGAGAGCAGATCATACCTCTTGTTCTCATCATCCACTGTAACACATAATATATAAACACCCACTTAGATCATTCATATAGAGAAGTGGTGGGCATGAGTTATATAAATTATGAATTATAGAGAAAAAAACTCTGTTTTAACCATTAATTCTTGTGTTTTTTTTTCCATTCTTTGCAGGCAAGAGAGCATGGGAAAATTGTTTGATGACTTTGGGATGTAAATACTAAAACCAAAACACAGCGTTTGGATGCTTTTTGCTTTTGTGGCTTACAAGCAAAATTATAGTTTCATTTTGTGGTGGCTTGGCCCTCCTGTTGAATCTAAAATTTTGACATAAGGATGGAATGTATTTTTGAACAATTCCCATCTCAAATATTGTCACATCCAAGCACTTTATGAGTATACAAATTTGTGTACTGACACACATTCTTCAGTATGTTAGTATGCTGCTTGAGTGCAATATCATTGAATGTTTACATTTTTATCAAGTTTTTGAGGTACATATCAAGACGCTAGCTAATCAGTTAAAGTTAGGTAGCCCTTGAAAATAAACTAAGCCACAGTCAAATTATCTAGTGCCTGATTATACCTTAGAGGTATTTTGAATAAAGTCTTTACTATTTAAGTGCAGACAAGTAATAGAGTCTGCATTTCTGCACTCAAAACTGTCGGAATAGATTTTGTTTAATAATTGTTGTCAGTATCTGTCAATGACCTCTCACAAATAAGAAATCACTGCACTCTTAAAGCGCACAGTTGAATCTGGTCAATGACCAGGACACTGTTTCCTAAAGTTTCCAAAAAATCTTACTACTGAGATGAATGTTTCTATTACTAAGAAAATTCAAAGGGGAACTATTTTTTGACATATCAAGTTCAGTCTCCTCAAAGGACAGATGTTTTGTGTCTCCTGTGGCTGCATGCTGCATTCAATTGCAACCAGGAAGTTGGATTTTCTTATCAAGGAAAAGTAAAGGAAAATCCCACAAGAAGTATGAGGTAACTCAAGTAAGGTTTTTGAACCCCAGCTTTCCCAAAAGCAACATCAATGGCACCTTTGTTTTTCTGGATCTAATAAAACTAAGACAAAGTGCTTTTTGGTAAATTTAGCTTACGGTATTTGTTTCATATTTAAGTGATCAAACTTAAAGGGACATTGTGTAAGAATTACTGCCATCTAATCATTAATGTATCAAATAAAAACTAATAATGAACTCTTGCACGTCACCACTTTGAACACGTATTGCAACAACGGTTGCCTCCGTGTATCAAAAAGCCTAGACGAAACTGATTAAATCATGCCATCCGTTACTGCAGGGAGTTGATTACTATTATCTAGATTATTTGCCCTGTATGCTCAAAACAACAACAACAACAACAAAGCATGCAAGTTCCCTATGGTGTTGTTGACCCTATCCAACAGAGATGGAATTATGGCTTCAACAAGTCGTCTCCATGCTGTGTGTTTGTTCTGCTCAGCCATTTGTAGTTTCAAGATGACAGACTGTCATGGCACTTCCCTATGGGCTGACCCTACCTATGTATCATAAAAATCTAAAATTCTTCACTTAGGAAAATGTGTCATATTATTAGCGGGGGTCATACTACACCAATGATAATATATTTATAAATGCAGACACCAATTTTGGCCAGTAAACAACAGAAAATGTTACACAATGTCCCTTTAAAGAAAGCTGACCTTTCTTTTTGTTCACTTTGTGAGCTCAGAGTTTTTTCTGAATTCTTTCCCATATCTGAGGTATACACTGAGAGAAGCATAGGAAACCACAACGATCATGTAATATCAACCAGTTCCTTTTAAATGTTAAATTTAACTATCAGCTAAGAGTTGGTACTGCTGGTGTGTGATCACTTTATTGGTGACAATGAAGCACTAAATTCTTGATCTGTTATAGTTC
>JAPMNP010666282.1:0-11739 GCA_029874935.1 Atherina boyeri | reverse complement strand
AAGTAAGTAAGTTGACATTTGAGGGTTATCAGGAAACTTGGATACATCAAATGATTTCTGTCTTTTCAGGTTGTAGAGGAAATCACCAAAGTACAGGGTGTGACGAAGGTTCTTGTGGCCCAACATGAAGCGTACAAAGGTGCCTTGCCAGGTGTGTAGCATTTATTTATTACGTATTTACTGAAAGTGCAAAGATGCACTGAATGTGCCTCCTTGAGGTTTATTTTCATATTCACACTGCCTCACAGACTGATTCACATTTAATTTCTATTAAGTTTATTTGTACCATGCCGATTCATAACAAAAGTTTTCTAATGTCACTTAAAGAGAAAGCAAATCATTTTAATTCAAGTCCAATTTGACACAGTCCTATTCCTAGTTTGCTTGGAAAATATAATCAGTTATTTAATTACACCAAAATTGAAAAGTAAACATTTAAAATCACCACAGATGTGCTGGAGAGGCTGTGGAGCACAACATGTCGGCCACCTGCATATATCCTGGAACTGCCCTAGAGTAAGAAGGTTTTGGTAGATTATTTCTGAGTAACTGGAGCACGTCCTGGCCTATATCATACCAAGGAAAAGGAAGAGTTTGTATTTTTGTTGATTTTCAGAAGAAATTACAAACCGAGGTAAGTATTTATTTAATCAAGATATGGGGTGGCTGTAGGGCAGGGGAAGAGTAGTCGTCTATCAGCCGGAAGATTGGTGATTCGATTCCAGGCTTCCCCAGGATACATGCCGAAGTGTCCTTGGGCAAGACACTGAACCCCACACTGCCCCCGCTGTGCCTATCGGGGTGTGAATGTGTGTGCGAATGGGTGAATGTGACATGTTGTGTAAAGCGCTTTGGATAAAAGCGCTATATAAGTACAGGCCATTTACCATTTTACATTTAAGATAATGTGTGTGGCAGTTACATGGAACTGGGAAAAGACTGATGGCTCAACAAGGAAGCAATATATGGAAATAGTTGAAATATACAAAATGGAAAAGATGACGCATACGTTGAAACTACATGAGAACAAAATGGAAGAAAAATGGACAAATTGTACTCAACATAAAATACTAACTGGTCACACCTGAAAGGAGTGAAATATAAGGTCTTGATAAAAACATTGTAATTTCAAGCACGCCGCGTTGTATTGTCATTTAAGTGTTATGTGGAAAAAAAATCAAAAAAACCCTCAATAATCAAAAAATCAATAATCTAGACAAAAATTATACTGAACAGAAAAACGCAATAAATTTGTAGTAGAAAGACTTCCCAGTTTTACATCCATCTACACTGTGCTGTGGAGCTATTTACATATTTGTACAAGGGAAACTTTGGTACAGCTCACCCAAAGGGTACCGTGTTATGGAAACCATAAACCCAGGTTTGGGTGACTTGAACTGGCAGGACTTCACCCAGAAGTTAGCTGTTCTACTCCTGATTTTACTTTTGCTTTCTGATTTTATTAGAGGAGCTGACTCCACTTATCCTGGAAACACAAAAGCAGTTCAACTTCAGTCACATCTGTGCCGGTGCATCTGCTTTTGGAAAGGTAAATCATGGACAAAAAAATTTTCCGTTCACTTGGTGATCTCCTGTAAATTTGACTTGTATTGCAAAGTTCTTGTATCAGATTTAATGTACTCACTTTACAGAAATGCTACTATATAGAAAATTCTTTGAATGCATCATCTGATCATCTGTCAGCCACCCTTATCCATAAGATCATACGATTATTAACTATTGTCCCATTTGTACATTTGTTTGTTTTTGTTTTTATTAGAACCTTCTTCCCAGAGTTGCTGCCAAGTTGGATGTTGCTCCAGTTTCAGATATCATTGAGATAAAATCTCCAGATACATTTGTCAGGACCATTTATGCAGGTAAAGCAACTTTGGTACACAACGATATGGAAATGTAAATGTTTCTGGTATATTCATGACATGTAGCCTTATTTTGCTGGTTTTGTGAGTGAAATGAAAAGTTAGTCCTTTTTTTATTTTGCTCTGATTATGTTTATTTAGTTGTGAACTAAATAATGTTTGAATTTTGTAGGAAATGCCCTCAGCACTGTGAAATGTAATGAGCCAATCAAGATCTTCACTGTCAGAGGGACGGCTTTTGAGCCAGCTCCTACAGAGGGAGGAAGTGCTACATCAGAAGAAGGTATTACAGTCTTGTCCCGCTCTGCTTAAACACAAACCAATAAACTGGTAAAAACTGGTTAAAATTTTGAACTGTATTTGTTGTCACAAGCCAATATTCTGACTTGTTTTGCTGGTGCTCTGACCTGCAGTGGCTACAGCTCCTCCCACTGGGGTTTCTGAGTGGCTCGAACAGAATCTGACAAAGAGCGACCGCCCAGAGCTTACAAGTGCAAAGGTCGTGGTGTCAGGAGGTACGCAGTCACTGTTCATATTTGAGTGAAACTTACACCCAAATTGTAGTGTAGAAAAACATATTTTGGACTAGTTCGCTATATTAGCTGATATACAAAACAATATTTGTTGTTTTGAAGAGTTGACGAATTGCATTTTTGTTTTTTAAATTTTTTTTTAGGAAGAGGCTTGAAGAATGGAGAAAACTTCAAGCTCCTTTATGACCTCGCTGACAAAATGAATGCTGCAGGTATTACATCAATATTTGTACAATTGTTTTGTTTTCATGTTTTTTTTACCTTGTATTGAATTGCACAATGTTAATTTTCCAGTTGGTGCATCCAGAGCTGCCGTGGATGCTGGGTTTGTTCCCAATGACATGCAGGTTGGACAGACTGGGAAGATTGTAGCACCGGTATGTTCTTTCTTTTTATGAAGTAGTTGTTTGGAAAATCCCCATCTTGTGTTGAAAAAAAAATAAAAAAGGAGTATTTGACAACAACCAAAATATAAATGGTTATACACAAAGTTTTTAAAGGTGCCGCTTGAGCTTAATTCATTGTCAGTATTCATGTTTGCATTTGACCAATTTCCTATTTTCCTTCATGGAGCAATTTGGTATAATTCTGGTGGCTCCACCTTTTTAAAAAGGTTAACTCACCATTATCCGATTCAGCTGGGACACCAGCTGTGATTATCCACACATTAGGCCCTGCAAAATGTACATGATGGCACTTAGGACCTTAAATGACTTGGATGATCCATTAAAGCATAATGCATTTGATGTCTGACCGGATAATCACAGCAAGTCAGACTGGACTTTCCAAGTGTTATGACAAGCTTATAGAATTTTACTCCGTAAATTCAATATCATTTAAAGCTTTTTATTTTTGAAGCCGATTTTAAAAGCTTTAATGTGTTCAGTTAAAAATCTGCATTCATACACTCAACATGTCTTCTACGATATTTCAAGTAAATTAATGATTAGAGTGTAGAGCAATGGATAAGGGTTCAGGTTCTTCAACTAGTAAACTGGCTCTTAATTTATTTCTTATTTTTTGGTTTTTACTATTGAGCAAAACAAGCACTTGGTATTTGAGTGATTAAGTGATAAATGAAAATCAGAGTGTAAATGAAGAGTATTTTTTTGCTGAAAAAACTGAATTTTTAGCCAAGGTTTTACCTCGTCATTGCAGTTAAGAAGACCAGAAAATGTTGAGCTAATCTGAAAACCTGCTAATAATTTAACGCCGTTGCATTAAACTGGAAGTGTTTTTCTCTTGAGGTTTGAGATACAGGAGTGTCTGACCATATTATTTATTTATTAATTTCTTTTATATGTATGCAGGAGTTGTACATTGCAGTTGGTATCTCTGGAGCCATCCAACACCTGGCTGGAATGAAAGATAGCAAGGTAAAATCATTGAAGTCACATGAGTTAAAGTTAAAATTGATGCTCTCTGAGTTTGGTCACAAACAATATAGTAATGATATATAGTCAGCAACACTGTCCCAGTTAACATAAACCATGTAAAAACACTTGGTGTAGGTGTTCCTCTAATCCTTCAGAACTTATTATAAAACTCTACATTTGTGACATTTAGACATCTAGTGTCTTTTTGTCAAAAAAACAACACATTTCATATATTTTTTTTAATTTTTATTTAGACTATTGTTGCTATCAACAAGGACCCAGAGGCTCCCATCTTCCAGGTGGCTGACTACGGCTTAGTAGCTGATCTTTTCAAGGTAAGTATTTGGGATTGGTATTTTAGCAACAACTACAATCTCATTTTAGGCAAACAAGTAGTTCCTGGACTTGCTTTGTACGGTTTGTTAGCTTTGTCCTGACTGCCAGTAAGAATATTACATTTTTATTCTCACTTATAAATTTTGCATGATGCCTTATCCCACCTAATGGAAATGTGCAACTGCTGAATTATTAAGGTCTTGAATTAATCTAAGGGGAGTTCTGGCTGGGGCTTGATGCTAAGCGAACTACAAATGAGCATCTCAGAAGATATATGTGTGTGTATATATAAAGATCAGTAATTTGATAAGAGCTACCCTCAGTTATGTATTCATCCTCTAGTTGCCAGACAGTTTATACGCTCAATTGCATTCTTACATCTAGCTGGTACTTGGGAATCTCGAGCCAGGTGTGTTGGCATGACTAACACTGGAGTCCAGTGCCGACTGTGAAAATGTAGTAGGTTATATTTTCACGTATGTCCTGTTGGTCATGTTTTATTTAGCCTCCCACTAGTGCCTGAGCAGCCCAGGTGTCCTGACAAACTCTGTAGAAGTGATTAGTAATAAGCTGGTGGCAGCAGAGTTGTGACCTGCTTGGTGGGATCATCTTACATGTGATCACTCCTCAGATAACTGATTAAAATGGATGGGCTTTCTACTTTTCCCCCAAACGGAGAACTGATACTCCGTACCAATTCAGGCAGTGACTGATGATGTTAAGAAGTTCCTTGACTCAGAAGCAGAGCCATTTGAATAATTTTCTACTCACATTTGCCACAAAAAGCCTTAGAATTTGTCTTCTCTAAAATGACACAGCTCACATTATGCACATGTTTATTAATGGGCCAGATGCCTTCGTTGTTGAATCTTCCTCTGCATTCATCAACCTTAGAAACACTGATAGATGTTTGTATTCCTTTTAGCCTGGTGTGGTCTCGACAAATAAAATAGCTAATTTGTTCAGGAAGCATTGCCATGCATGATTGTTTTCCTAATAGACTAAAACATGGTTGTGATATGGAATATGCTGTGGATAAAAATGACAGACGCTGGTAAATATTTATCCTTATTTAACCCCAGGAAATAAATCAAATGGTGTCTGTAGTTACTGATTCAGAATGGAATGGCTCAAGCATCTGCAGGTTATTAAAGTTGACAAGTGAATGATTTAAAAGTAGATTGCAATGGAAAAATGTATAAGAATATATTTGCTTAGATTAAGTCTGACAATAATAACCAATGTATAATTCTGAAAAAAATATTCTGTACTTTTTCTCTGAAGGCTGTTCCTGAGATGACAGAAGCTCTGAGCAAGTGAGAAGAAACAAATTTCCACCATCCTGTCATCATACAGCTGGGATGTGCAGCTAAAAATGAGAGTGACCACACAGAACACAGTGACCGCCTTAACTAATTTCTGAAGCTGCGTGTTTGTGTGCATGTTATCAACACCCTCTCTTCAATTGGAACCAATAAATAAATTCCAGTTTTATATGTACTCTGCAGTATGAAATGTTTAAATAATAAGTTGTGCTTGCCTCTGGTAGGAACCTTTCTTCCTCCGAGTAGTAAATGCAATTTGTATTAAATGGTCAGTTCAATAGATACATCTTTTGTGACGTTTAACTGATGTAGAGATTGTAAGGTGAAGCTGTTCATGTTTACTCAAAAGAAATTCAATTTGAGATACCACATGCTTTGGAAAACCATGCAATAAACTAAGAACTTAAACTTTTTTAAATTTGCCATGTTTTTACCTTTTTTTTATTGGTTAATTTTGCAGCGTTGCTTTTCCATTATCAGAGATGGCGCCA
This sequence comes from Atherina boyeri, assembly GCA_029874935.1. NCBI lineage: Eukaryota > Metazoa > Chordata > Actinopteri > Atheriniformes > Atherinidae > Atherina > Atherina boyeri. The sequence continues at coordinate 5,798 of JAPMNP010666282.1, read as the reverse complement.
GCAGACACTACACTGAACAGGGCTAATTTGCAATATGGTCACAAATCTTAAAGGTTCATGCTTTCATTTAATTTTCAACATTTTATTTTTCCTTACTGTTTTTGGGTTGTGGCATGACAGCCAAACATTGTCTTAAATATTTACACAACTTTCAAATATTTATATGTAAAACACATTATTTCAGCATTGATTCATAAGCTAAAATCTCAATAAACTGACACGGCTTAACTTTTTCTGGCTTAAACATTTTCAAGTCATGGCACCTGGAGAAAAACTCAACAGTCAAGAGGATTTCACATTCTTCCCACTCACAGAATTTAGATAAAAATGCTAATAATTATGTAGAAAGTCAAAGAATAGAAAGAAGCTGAGACATATCCAATGTACCCTGCAGCAGTCCATCAAATTGGACTGTTCTTAATGAATTTTGGGAAACTGACATAACAGGTTAGACACTGTGGCCTGTTTCCTGCTGATGTGATGATGCTTGATCTTTTAGAGAACCTACAACCTATTAAATGACAGATTTTCTTCACAGGCCTGATTGGAAATGTCAGGTGTGAGCCTCATTGCTGGTTTGTTTTAAGAAAAGTATGAAAGTTTTTTTTATATTTTCAAGTGTCAATTCCTGAAAAGTGAAGCCTGATAACAAGTCTGATAACATTTATCTGTTCTCCATGAACACTGTGCCGCTCCAGTATGTTCATCCTCTGAATTTCAGGAGTATGAAGAGGTTGACAGACACACCGTTGAATTTCCAGTGACTCCCCACAACATGTTACTTTATGTTTGCATTAATTTTTGCACCTGAACCTAAGTTCTGCAGAATCTTATGTCTCAGATAGGCGATTGATTGGAGTATCTACTGGCCCCATCATCCTGTACTTCTCCTCTAGAAGAGGCTCGTTACCCTGCAGATGGATTACAGTTTTGGCGTGCAGCCCTATCCGGCTCTCCTGGTTCCTCTTGTTGTAAATGTTGACCCTGTGTTCCAGCTCAGGACTGGTTTTTGTTGAACCTGTCGGGCTGGGCGGTTTGAGGTTGACGGGGTCCAGGCCCTTCTGGGTGAGGCAAGAGTCCTCAGAAAGAGAGGAGAGTAACTCCTGCACCACAGCGCTGGGACTCCCTCGTGGCTGTGTACCCAAGGCTAAAGGACTGCTGTAAGGTGGGGGGTAGCATCGCTGGTCACTGTAGTCTGTGGAGGTGGAGGCCTCACGCACAGTGGAGCTGCAGTCCATGCTGGAGCCCAGCGTGTGGCTGCTGATGCTGTGCTGCCGGGCACTGAAGCTGCTGCGGGAAACTGTAGTTGTGGAAGCTTCGCTGACCGAGCTGCCGGTGCGCTGAAGACGACCGGATGGCGTTGCATCTGCACTTACTAAAGATGGCGGAAGCTGGCTGGGGTTGTTGGGCAGATGCACGTCAATGGCTGCTGTGGTGATGACACGGGCTGGGTCTGGGATCCCCATATCTACAAAAACAACACATAACATACAACATGAAACTTGAAATATAGTCATGCGACATGGGCTGTTGTTGAGACTGAAGATGACTGATGCTCACCGCTGCTTGGCTCACTGTAGTACTGACTGATATAGTTGTTCATGTCATCTTGACCATGGTGAGCTAAAAAGATGAAAGTTGGAAACAAACAAATAAAAGTTAATATTTTTTGTTGATTCTCAATTTCATCCGCTCTATTATTACAAAATATAAAATAACTTTAATCTAATTAAAATAATTGGAATATTTTCTATTTAAATTATTTGTGAAACCTGAATAAACACTTGGTGTGATTGTGTTTTACAGATACTGAACCAGTAGGAAGTGTTTCTGTATTGGCTTGCCGTTTATGCTACTGAATTCTGATTTATGTTTGGGTTCCTCATATTCATTTTTATGAATGTCTCCTCGTTGTTATAGCTGAACTATGATAAGGACCGTCTCAACATGATCAATACCACATGAGTGTATGAGCTTCAGGCCCAGTTAAAAGGTTGTCTGACTGCAAACACTGTGGCTCAGATGTGTAGCAGGCGTGCTGTGATTTATAGCTTTGATAAAGAAAAAGCTTCTGTGTTTTGAGCTGTGACATCAACCGTTCTGACAGCGCTTTGTTGCTATAAGGCCTCTAAGTTATGAGCTGTCACGGTGTGAGAGGTTTATGGTCCATCTAGGCGTGGCTCCAGAATTCTGATGAGGATTCTGTACGTGAGGTCCACCATTAAACAGTGGTCCTACTGTTAAGCATGGTGAGTGGGGGAAGTATTATTATTTTTATTTCTATTATTATTGTTATTATAAACTCATTTAAAATAAAACACTTAAAGCCCAGCTCCACATACAGGCAGCCAAAATAAGTCAAAACACAAAACTGACTTGTAACATTTTTATAAATATGTATCTGCAAGAAACCACCCTTTTGTTTTTGTTTTTTCTAGGTGCTTACAGTATATAGTTACTAAAAAAGATTAACTGTGAATGTTTCAAAAAGACTTATTTGGGCACAAAATGACCACAATAACCTCTTTTGCCTAAATATTTTTCTTACATATTCATTTTTTAGTACAAAAGTCAGAAATCCTGGAGCTGGATCAATAAGATTTTTAAAATTTTATTTATAAAGCATAGATGTTTACAGTGCCTTATCTTATTGTGTTGTAAACTGAAAATTATTTCCTTTTTTTCTGTTTTTGTTTGACCCAACATGAACCTGTCCCTGTAAGAGATGGTTTCTAAGAAAGCCTAAACTTGGGTGAAATAATTTTTGGGTGAAAATTGTAAATTGGTCCCACTCTGTATGGCTGACTGCATGCAATAAATAATTCCAGCACAACTTTGGTAGATTCATCTTTCAAAAGAAAAAAATAATTGAAGTGTGAGCCTTCCTGTTTGATCAGAAGTTTGACATTACTCCAACTTTTCAGTTAGTCATCATCACGAGTCACCTTGTTTCACATCTAAACCATCATTTCCTTCCAAGACACTAAATATCTCGTCCAGCCCCATGCGAGTAAGGACGTGATTTATCATGGAAAAGACAGCCTGAGTTCCTTCTCTTGTGCACAGAGGTCTTTAGCAGCCTGTAACACACTGTTCCACACAGTTACCTGCAGGCCCTCCAGGCTCTCTAGCTTTTGCTGGACTGTGATGCGCAGATGCCCCTGGGGCCAGTCCGTCCACCTCCTGGAAACTGCTGCTCTGTTTACCCCACATATGGTGGATCTGCATGGCTGCTTCACGCTCTGCTACAAGATCCAGATCCTGCTGGGCCAGGTGGGCCCTCAGCTGCCGGATTTCAAACTATATAAAAGAACAAAAAGTGAGATAACAAGACAGGATGTTTCTTTACTTAAACACACATGAACTTTTAGAACACTACCAACAATTTATTGCATATTATTCAAACTAATATATACACTGCTGCCCAGACACTTTTTTCAATGTGCAAAATTATTTCCAATATTTCTAGTAGATGCATTTTAACTTATTCTCCCCTGTTGGGCGGACATATGAGAAACAAAAAGCACTCAGCAGATGCACTCAGTTACATTTTGCAGTTCTGGAATATGATTGTAAAACAATAACAGAACTACGTTAACTTCATTACAAGTTAATGCACAGTGCTGGCAATCAGATATCTGGACTGCTTTGAAAGTACAATCTATTGTTATGAGATCAATTTTTGGAAGATGTCTCATGCCTTTTTGGTGTAATACTTTTCTTTCATGGGACTTTACTGCCCTCTGCTGGTTACATAGGGCTATAAAATGACATAAGAGGTACAGTATGAAACAGAGAAGAGGACATACAGCTTGTTCTTGGCAGATCTGGGTAAGACGATCAAGCTGTTCCTCCCTCACTGCCTTGGCCTTCTCATACTGCTGGATCTCCAGCTCCATCTCCACTTTCACTTGCAGAACATAGGCTGTAAAAAAATACACATAATGCTCAAATCTTTTCTTAAATTCAACACTGGTTTTGTTTAAATGTATCTAATGTAATGTATAGGCTGGTTTATTGATGTAAAAAAACAGATGGAACAAAGTTGTACAGTGTGTCCCCCCCGATATTAAAGCCTGGATATTTTGCACATTTATAAAGACCTCTGAAGGGGCTGACACCATAAAAGTTGTGACATAACGTATGTCCTTTTCATGGTAAGCCCTCAGGTAATAGGCTGTGGTGGTGTTATATTAGTTTGACACATTTCTCAACACCTTTTGGGCAGTTAGTGTTAGAGGTGACAGCAGACCTCAATCTATGCTCACACTCACCACTCATCCCTTTGAACATGTTCTGTACCATATTCCAAAACACACTGGGGAGCAATATGGTTAACGGGAGAAAAAAATCATTGTATAAAAAACCTTCATGCTCCTCTATTATATTACGCATACAGATATTTTGTATGTAGCTGCTTTTCACGAGTGACGGAGGTTCTTCATGATAGATGATACCCTGCAATTTCTGCTTGTATCAAAAAAAGAAAAAGGAGGGGAAAAAAAACTAATTGAGCAACAACCTCAAGACTAAATGTCACAGTTGGTGCAGAGAGCACAGTGCAGTATATTTGTCTCTGTGCCCTGACAGTGAAGGACAGGACACGGGGGACATCAGCCCCTCCCAGCCTCACCGTCAATGATCCTCTTGACCCTCCAGATGCGCAGAGTGATGATGAGACCGATCGCATCCCAGGGGCTGCTGGGACCGTTGGCCACAGTGGAGGCCACCATAGGGGCCAGAGAGAGGACGATGACAGCTCCATCAAACACCTGAGAAAATACCAAGTAAATTGTGTATGTCTCAGGCTTCTAGTTGCCACACTGAGCTATTACTTTGAGGGAATGACATTGCAGTGAAAGGAGCCCTGAGCTGGAACTAATGGGACTCATGAGATCTTACCTCTACTTTGTTCTCTATGTAATCCCATATCCCCAACACCACGATCCTGAACACCGTCTGAGGCACAGGGGGAGACAGAGCACAGGTTACACAGGGTAAGATTATAGAAAATAGGAGTAGTTAGACTAAGTCAGGATGGATGACTTGGACTTGACTGCCCCATTTACACTTATGACTATTATTATTTCTTGACATGATGTCACCAGTGACATCATATTAACACAATTTGCTAGCACAAGATTTCATTCCAACTACTAGAGACAGGCCATTTCCATCCTACTGTCTCAGCGAGGCTGAAGTTAAACACAGATCCCCTGCTGCAGTCCTGACCTGATGTCCACTCTCATTTCAGATGTTCAAGGTTAAGCTGGTGCATCATGGAGCTCCATTTCTGCCAGAATTCATGACAAGTCATTTTGTCTTGTTTATGTAACTTTGAGATGTATTTCAGTTGTAACAAAACTATTTGGTCAATAACATTGGGTCATTTTTTCACCTGAGGAAAAATTTGTTTGTGTCAGTCCTGCTTTAAACTATACTTTACTTATCTTGCTGCAGTTGCGATGTGGTATATTTTTACATGTTTTGTGCAAGAAAACTTCCAAGTTGTGCACACTATTTCTGTAGGAATATTGTTGGATAGATGCACAGTGACCATGGTAACATTTTTCCGCAATGCAATAATGATGAAGATAAAAAGCAAGGAGTACAAAGTGGGAGCTGTTTTTTTGTCTATTTGTGATTTGAGGGCTCTGTAATGCCCCCCGGATGTTTTGCTTAATACCAAATTCTCTCTCATTAGTTCCATCTGGAAAACTTGTGCTAATAATAATAATAATAATAATAATAATAATAATAATAATAATAATAATAATAATAATAATAATAATAATAAT
>JAPMNP010666259.1:0-10652 GCA_029874935.1 Atherina boyeri | reverse complement strand
TGCTTGCAGACTGAACTAGCTCAATAATGACATATAGCTGAACAGCATCATGCAGCTATTACTGTGCTGTTGGGTAAATCTGGTACCTGGATGAGTAATTTTGAGACTCAAGATGAACTTACAAAAAAACAACTATACAGATAACCTATTGCACATTGATGCATGTCCATGCTATTTAAGTTCTGAAAATGCTGAATCGTGCACCAGCACCAGTCCTTTCCGCCCAGTGAAACACCTCCACCGTGCTGTACTATTGAGCTGCTGCTCTGAGACCTTGGCTCCCACTCCAATCTCTGCTCCATCTATGAATAATTATAATGATCGACAGTTGGAATGACAACACGTACTTCAAGCTTTATTAAGTCAGACTCGACGTATCACCATATCAGCAAGCAGATGGGTTGGGGGTTTTAGAGAGTGGAGTGTGCAAGATGCAAATAGCAAGAAGGAGAGATGGGGATTTGAAGATGAGAAGTAGAAGAAGAGGAGGAGGGGTAAACTTGTGTGTGAGTGGGTGAAGGGGTGTTTGTATGTGTATGTCTTAGCAAAAGACAGAGTCGTGAGGAAGAGGAAAGATGCGGAGCTAAAGAGGAACAATTAAGCTCTATATGTGGGATGCTCACTGTCACAGCTTTTATAAAAGAACCATAGCAACACAGGTCTGTGTCCAGACCACAGGACAAGGCTTGCATCAATTATCTCATGTTAATTTCTTATTGACCTGCATTTCGTCACAGGTGGGTGGAGGGGTGCGTTTGTTGATTAACACCACAGTGAGATAGCCATCTGCAGCCACAGTGCATCCATGTATAAGGGGACAGAGTGCGACCTTTCACAGTCATATTTTACCTCTGCTGTGACAGCTGCCACCGCGTGACATTACCTCCAGAACAGAGCAGGAGACCACACAAGAAATGAGGAGAAAATGTGCTTTTAAGGAAATGTCACCCTTTAAAGGATTCTGGTGTTTGGTTTTTTTCTCTCACATGACAAGCACACGTGTATTAGTATGCATTGCATGTGAAGTGTGAGTGTGTTCAGGCAGTACAGGCAAATGGCCTCATTTTTCACTTTTCCAGAAGCATTAGCATGACGAGCACTATCACTTGCATAACTTTTGTATCACTTATATATTCCAGCCTCTTCATTTCAAGATATGAAGTTTAATAACATCTCACAGCAGAGGATAAAATAAAGAGGTTCTATACTAAAAACGATAAACTATATGGTATCTGAGAGTGCTTGACAGTTGCAGTTGGTCACAGTTTGTGTACATATAATTTCCAGCAATTAAAAATGCATGACAGCATCATATTAATCGTATCCAAAGTATTTACTACACGCTAAGTGTAAATATTTCTGCCATCCGGTTAGCTTTCCTTTGAAAATGAACGTCGTGATAGAAAAATAAGGCAAACAGAAATAAATCAACAACAGACACATGCGACGCAACCATGTCTCTACAGACTACACTTGCCTACACATGCACTTAACTGCTTTCCTTGTGAACTTTGGTGGGTGTGTGTAGGTGCCACCGATGGGAATCAGCCTCTCTCCAGTTGGCACTTGGAACTTAACAGAAAGTGTTGTGGTGCCACTATTTTGGGAATGAAAATGTATCAGGTCACGATTTATATCTGGTGCATATAATGTTCATGTTTAAACTGCAGCTGGGGAGAAAATGTACTTTTTACTACATGTGGTTTACTGGTTGCAGGTATTTATATCAATACTACGGTTGTTTCTGTTCTTTGCAATAAATGTCATATTTCCACATGTTAAGTTAATAGTCTGAGTAAAGCAAACAAAAAATTAGCTCAGAAACAAGAAACATGTGTTATATGGTTTATTTACTGAATGATATTATTTCTCTGTGGTTTTTATGTTGTGTATGGTCCTTACCTTACCCCTATTTTTTACCTACATTCAAATATTTCTGTTTAGCTTGATTCTTGTATTGTATTTGGAATGTTTATTTTTGTCTTTTGCTTGGTACTCATCTGTTTGTCTGCCACAATGATGGCCTCCTCTATGCAATCTATCTCATTATGAGCTTTAATCTTGGGATTTTTACTTCTATGGGTAAAATATTTACATGCGTGAGCTAAATTCTGTCACACTTTTTATTTAAAAAAAACATATATGTTGTAACTTATGATGCCACACTTTTGTTGTTACAGTAAACTCCAGTAACTCCCAGTAAAAGACACATACATTGAAATAAATTGATGTCTGAATAAAGATTGAAGTTTACAATAAAACCATAAAGCTCCCAAAAAAACAAACTGGACGAAGGCTTAGATGCACCACTTTATTATGGTCTGCTTGTTATTATAATATTGTATAAACCAAGCTTACGTCAGTCAATAGCTGTTTTAATATGTGTTTTACAGTCTACCACTCCCAAAGCTTTTAGGGTTTAAAACAGAGGAACACGCCTCAAGACTTCTGGGATAATGTCCTTCAAACAGATTAGATATTTGGAAATAATGGACAGTACTATGCTAGCAGAAAACCAAACACAGAATCTCAGACAAATATCTGATACCGACTGTAAAGTATGGTGGAGGAGAAATGACTCTTTGAAACCACAGCTTCTGGATAGCAGCCGTTAACTATAAGCTCCTCTGCATGCCAAAGTATTCCAGTCAAATGCATGTCCATAGCTAAATGTTTGGCAGGTATTAGGTCATGCATATTACAGCAATTCCAAAGAAAGCAGCGATTCTGGACTGGAAAAGAAAAAAAAAAAAAAAAGGAACGAGAAAAAAAAAGTAATGATTCAGTTAACGTCTAGACCACAGCCTGATTGAATTGCTTCAGTATGTTGGTTTAAATTCTGTAAATAAATAACAAGTTGTTATATCCCATGAATTTTTGTTTATATGATGTTGTATTTACTTAATGCCATGACTGAAAAAGAACCAATTGATTAAATCTCCTGATACTAAAAATCTTAAAAATGAAATCAGAGTGTACTTTTCCAACATGGCTGCATACGCTGCCGCAACTACATTCAGCTTTAAATATTGATAAATGGCTCAGTGTGGTTCCAACTTGAAAATCATCTTATATATAAATTATTGGCATTTCATACAGAATAGCAAAACATCAAAAGGCATATGTTATATTGCCTTTAAAAAGAGGCCTCTCCATTCAATAAGGATTAGCCTGACTCAGTAGGACTTAATACAACAGGCCTTGCGGTGATAAGGCATAACTGTGTGTTTGGTGGCTATAAAGACTAATGTTTTGCCAGCTGGATTTAGCTTATTCATGACGCCCTCATGTTGTATTAAAGTGTTGTTTTTGTAGTATTTGAGTTCATTTCCTGTTGTGTCCCTTTGCAGTAATAACCAAAAGGCTAGGGAATGCAGCGCCATATTGGGCTGTTCTTTCCAGCAGCAACAAATTGAGTTAGAATTTTGCTGCGTCTGCTGAGGCGTTCCTGCACACATAATGCCTCTGCATGGAAATATTGGTTTATCTAAGTACCAGAAAGTTATTGCTTTTAGCTTAAGAAAAGGAATATTTAGTATTAATTTAAATCTTTCAACAATCGGCCCATTTGATTTGTCTTCAAATCTCTAAAACTGTGACCATTTTCAGCTATTTTCTATGTAGGTTTTGACAAAATCAGGAAGCGACAAGCTGCCTAGCCCTATACAGAAATCCCCCACATTCAACTGATAATAAGTGTTGAAAAGTCTTGAAGTATAACACCCATTGCAAGAGAAGCCTGGATGACACAAAGCTAATTAAGCGTCCCACGTTTGGCTTGACAGCGATCTCCTCAACACAGCTGATTAACTGTAATATTGTAGGGTCTTCTGCATGCACAGGAGAAGAAGATGCCTTCAGAAATCAATTGATCTACTTAAGTGTGTGGTTTATTTAGAGATCACAGCCTCAGTTTAATTGCCTTTTTAGGGGGAAATATCATCAACTGTGACAGATAACAGGATCAAAGAGGCATTCAATTTTCAGTCATTGGAAAGTAGGTATAGTTGAGTTGAATGTATGTAAAGGGACTTTAAACAGATTGGGTTTAACACAAAGTGCTTTCCCAGAGCAACTGAGCAGAATATCTCCCTTGTTTTATTCAGCTTTAATGGTGCCACTAAAACGTTGTAGGAGTTTGACCTGTACTTATTGTAGCACATCCAGCACTTTACCTGAATCGACACATCCAGATGACAATTCAGAATTTATAGCGGCCTGGTCTCATTTTCACAAACAAAGATTGTAATTTCATTTAAGCTAAAAAAAAAAAAGAAAAAAGACATTTAACCATTATGTCTCTCTGATTTTGTGAAAGAGAGCTCTAAAGTCTCTATAGAAGAATAGCACCACTAGTAACAAGATAATGACTTTAAGTCTGATATGATCAAGCACTGAACATATCTCCCTGAAAAAAAACATAACAATTTAGTTAATGGGTTCTTTTAAAAGTCAGGATTTCCTAATTATCAGACAAGAGAAGAATGAATCAATTGCAGATATAATTGGCCATTCAGCCACGGAAATGGTTGAACGATCAACGGATCAAACTAAATCCTTTCTTCATGTGAAAAATTGTGCACAGAGCCACAAATATTCAAGTTTCAGGAAAATCCTTTTGTGAGCAAACTGTAACTGAGACGGAAAGGAGGTCATGAGAGAGTTAGTGGTGTGAGTGACTGAGAGGGATTTTCAGCAGTAGCACAACAACAGAGGGAGGCATTAGGCCTTGGCACAGACCAGCTACCAACTGTTCGTCTGCAACAACAGCAATGAAAGAAGCTGCTTTGAGTGTGAAGAGCTTACTTTAATTATCAGACACACGAGTCGACAGTAGGGTACCTTGCGCCTGTCTTTCCTACTCAGATAGCGTGAACACAGCGGATAACTTCAAAACACATAGTGGAAGCAAGACGCTGTATTTTCTTATACCCTGGCTGTTTTTTCTTTCTTTAAATTTTTTTTCTTTTCTTTTTGTTTTGAGTTCAAGTGAAAAATGCAGCTTCTTACTGTCTGCAGATGACTGAAGCCTCGTGAAATCTGAATGCAGCAACTTTACTTTTCAGAGTAAGGCTTATGAAGATAAGACAAGGGAAGAAAATTTAGAGATATTATCATTTCTACTCATTTATCTTGGTGATTGATTAATTATAGAGTAAATGAGTAAGCAAATTATACAGCAGAACAGGTCAGGTAGCAGAGGGCAATATCAAAAGCTAATTACGTTATTTTTCCAATAGTTTTTGGCCCAAGAACGACACTTCTCTTTATTGAAAAGCTGCATATAATTATTGATAATATGCAGTAAATATGTGCATTTTTGAAAAGGGAGCTCAACGGGTGAGTCTTAGAGATAAAAAACTTTATTTCTTAGCAAGGCTAGTGTATGAGTAATGTTGAACGAGGCGTTTATACTGTATGCTCCAGTGGATCTACTCGCTGTTAACACAACCAGCTGGAAGCTTTTCTGGCCGACAGCCTCTTATTTGTTCAAATAACCAAACATGTTGTTTCACTAACTCCAAACATGGCCTTATCAAGTTAAAAAAATGAAGCTGCAAACATGAACATGAGAGTTCATGTTTTAACTGTTGTATCCTGATAGGATTCACACCTTTTTTTAGCAGCAGTTCTGCAGGAAATGACTTAATGTGATTAAAACAAAACAAAACAAAAAACAAACAAACAAATAAAAACTTCTAGGATCAGGTTACAGATTCCAATACATATTAATATAGGGCAGTTTGGTTTTCAAACATTCTTGTTTTTTTCTCCCAAACGTATTATCCCTTTGACTTTTCTTATCTAAAATAATCTCTTTGTCAGAACTCAACCGGCATTCTGTCTTCAGTACTACGTTTTGATTGGATAGGAAACCCACAGTACAGTCTTAAATGTCAACAATGTTCTTTTTTAATTAATAATGTCATCTTGTGGACTTTAATAGCTTATTATTACTTGATCTTTTTTTTTTCTTTCAAGCAAACAAATGTTTAAAACTTAAAAAAATGTAATCTTAATGGAAGCGAACCCAAGAGACTCAGTGTCTGTGACAGAAATGGTCACAACTGCCAAAGTTATTATAAGATGTCATTATCTAAATTATATAGTGTAAAAATAAAAGTAAAAACTGAAGAAAATTCAAACCTTAATGGAAGCATTGCTGTGTACAAAGAGCATGAAGAAAATGAAAAATAGAATTCTGAGAAAAAATTTTTTTTCAGAAACCTAATATATTTGTGTGTGTGTGTGTATATATATATATATATATATACCCACAACAATATATATATTCCTTTAGATGTCTAAAAAAGTTAGAATTCTGAGTTAAATGTCGGAATCGTACCATTTTTTTTTCCAGAAATGGAAAAAATAAATATCCTCCTCAAAAACACTTTCTTCCAGGTTTTGGGAAAGAGTCAGAATTACGACTTTTTCCTCAGAATTCAATTGATTTCTTCTTCAGTGGCCCTGGTACTCTCCCATAGCTGGGTATTTTGAGTCACATTCTGTTTAATTTATGCTCATATTAAGGGAGGAATTTCGGTGGCTGAGACGTATAAATACAGAAACGCTGCAAAAGTAAGATGCTACATATGGGGGAAGGTGGCTCAGTGGGTTAAGAGCGTTCGCCCATGAACCAGAAGGTCTGTGGTTCAAACCCTGGTTCCTCCTGTGTCCTTGGGAAGACACTGAACCCCCAGTTCCTCCGTGCAAACATGCAAATAAAACAAAAAAACTCTGTAAATACAGAAACGCGCTGCAAAATAAAATATGCACCCAGATTATCCTCTGCGTCCACCAAGATATTTATGGCTGAGGTGAGTAACAAAGGCAAGATAAAAAAAAAAGATGGGTGTTATAGAACCTGTTGTGCTGATTTTGCCTTTAGGAACAAACTTATGACTTTCTTTTACACCAACATTATCTCTTGGAATAAATTCCCACTGTTCTGTTGTTTCTTGCTTACAAATAATTAAAGGAGTAATTTTCTATAGCTCCCCATATGGGACTATAACACATATTAGATCTGGGAAAAACAATGGAATGTTATGCAGTCGGCGCTAAAGCATAAATTGAAAGGTGTATTAACTCAACCTTTATTAACTGTAAAACCTGCAAATTAATACTTCATGGAACCTTTCACTTTACTGAAGATGGCCCTGTTGGAACAAATGATAGGTTTTTAGATAATAATTTTGCAAGATCGGGAATTGGGATTTTTTTTTACATGGTGGGTATTTTGATTTTAAATCAGTGTGTTCAGCATTTCATTTACACTCTGCACTCATTGCAGATCTTGTCCAGCCTGTTTATCCAGGGTACTTGATAGTGAAATGAAAATAGACTTTGTATTAATCCCAAAAGGGAAATTATAATGATATGAAACAAAATTAATTAGACATTTGCATGAAAGAAGTTGGCTGCAAAAGTATGCCCTGGTTCTAACATCCAAGAAAGCATTTCCAAAGACAATGATCCAAGGAGGGCTTTGATTTCTCCAATCCAAACACAAAAACCCTGCAATGATCATGTTTTTAAAATATTTGGACAGTATATTGAAGTGAAGTATCACTGTAGGAGTTTTTGTCTTCTCATCATGTATTCTCTCAGTATTTGTTACCATGCCCATGTAAGGTTTATAGTCATTCAATATGTTTCATTATCTGGCATTCATCATAAACCACAGAATCACTGCAACCATTTTTTCAACCATCAGCCTTTAACACAGCATATGGCAAATTGGCAAAAAAAAGTTACGTGCGGTATTGTAAGTGTTTTCTTCTTTGTTTTTTCTTTGGTAAAACCTAGAATTAACACATACAGTAAACATATTTAGCAAGTTTTTTTTTTTTACAACACAAATATAATCACATCCACGGTGAAAAACCAAAATGCTGGTCCTTGAATGTTTGGGATACGGAGTGTAATTGTAGCTGGAGGCTTTACACTAAGCTCTGAATAATCTAATATAATTCATTTTTAACAGTGAAATTATTTTGGATTTTTAAAAAATTTTTTAGAACAGATGGCCATGGCTTATTACAAAGTAGAATGAAAGTGGAATGATTAAGTACATGTTTTTTCCTATCATCCCTCATTGACTCCAGTACTTGCAGGTTCAGCTGCTGACTCCAGGTTACTCTTGATTATCAAGTGTAAAACAGGAATCTATGTTTTAGTCCAATCAGAAATTGATTACGTTGGAGGAGTGTTTCAGTCAGTCCTTGCTGGAGTTTGATTCATTTACCCCTATTTGAGCAGTAGATGAGTGGAAGTGGTTGTGAGATGAGAGGGTGATGCCTCTCTGTGCTGCATGAAAGCAGCAAAACTTTTTTCTCAGCACCTCAGTTTCATAGAAGTAGGAATAAGAAGACTGGGAGGCAATTTAAGCAATTTGACAAAAGGCTAAAAAAGACCTATCTTCTATAATCACATTGGTGTTTATATATTTATTTCTCTATCTCTCTCATGAGACCTTTCTTCTTTGCTTTCATGCTGCTCTCTGGCTCACCGATGCATCCGGAGGACTGTGAACTCTCCTCAGCGGGCAACTGTGAGATCTTCTGGCTGAGAGCTTATAAAAGCCCTGTGATTGCAGACCACCCTAGGGCTAGATATCCACCTGACACTGAAATGGTTGCCATGGTAACACCTACTGCTAGCCATGGGCAGGCACAATATAATACACAGGAGGCGGAGAGGGGGAGCGGCTGAGTGGGTAATCCATTTGACAACACAATGCGCAAACATGCCAAAGCTCTATGACTCTTATGTTTCGTGCAGACCAGAGTCAAAGCAGATCCCAGCGGTATTTAAGCCTCCGTGTGCTTACCATACCCACTTGATAGGGAGCCTATTATGATTGCACCTCAACGGTAGGAGGAAATCAGCACAGCTTATTGGGAGTTGGAAATGTGAGCAGTATGACGACCTCTGTAGGCTGAGCACAAAACTCATAAGAAATGCAAACAAACAAACTGATTACATTAATTACCTTCATTGTCCTTCAGGGTGAAGTTAGGATTAACTGGTATCTGGCTCGGTAAAGCAAAAGTAAAGCGCTGTCCATTGGCAAAGTCATCCTTATCCACCGCTGTGACAGTCTGGATCACCTGTTGTTCAAAGGGGAACAAAAAACAGAGTTAATTCTACTTCCCACAGAGAACAGCTAATTAACTTCTCTACTTGGAATCAATCACTCTAATTGCATGCCCAACAAAAAGCTGATTTAGTTTCCAGGGAATATTGTGATTGTTGGTCATAACTGGTCTGGGTATCATTCCCTCTGACCCACAGCCCAAAGGTCCTGAAACATTGTTTCCTTTACCTGTGTATGGAGCCTGAAGGCAAATGTCTGCCTGTGACGCTTTTGGCTTCTGCCAAGGGGGAGCTGGTATCTAACGATGACAGGGGGTGCTCTTAGGGCAACCTCACTGCCAGTTTTGTCAGACTGCTGTGCCTAATTGGTAAAGAAGCAGCGAAAGTCCATAGAGCAACGGTGCTGAGAGGGTAAAACACTGACCTGATGGTCCCTGTCACCATAGAAAGCACTTTTTATCAGTGTGACCTAAGGGCTGCTGGTGTGCTCCTAGTGTTTTAGCTTGAGCCCCAGCCTTTAGCCATGGAGTATTAGGGTACTTTTTTTTTGGCTTGATTCTACTTATGTGGATGCAATGGTTGACAGTGTAGCTGCAAGGTTTGTTCTTCCAATAATGCTAAATTGAAGTCACAATTTTTACCTTTCTTTAACAGATTGGTGCTCAAAATCCCCGCCGGTGCTACGCAAATAATCAGGATAACTTAAATCTGTAAAGGAAGGGATGAAATAAGACTATCAGCTCTTAGCTTAAAAATGTCGGCCTAAATGTGTGCAAAGTTGTTTCTCTGAGTGTACACTGCTTAACAATCTAATGTTTTTTTTCTTTTTTGTCTGAATTTATATTTAGCAATCTGTAAGCTCATCAATAGACTTCAGCGAGCTAACAGGTCTCGATAACCTTGATACGTTTTGCAGTCTGAAATGACATTCCAGAAACTGTTGGTGCAAAAATCAAACAACTAATCATCCTGTTTTCTTATAGTTTGATGCATATGAGCTGTAAAAAACAAAAATAAATAAATATGTAAATCATCAATTACCTTTGTTTCATAGTACATTTGAATTACATTTTTAATATGAATATAAGTGGCTTAAGACCATAATATGGTTTCTCTGCTTGGATGGTTTTATATATAACCATATGTTTGAAAAAAATATAGGTGTCATTTTGATACTATATTTGTGAAACATATAAACTTGCTGTGTAAAAATAATTTCTTTAGAGTTCAGCCTTTGTTGAAAAAGACACCCCTTTATCATTCAATGAATTTGAAAGGCTTACAAATGCTTCTATCAAATCCCAACTAGACTTTTTAATGACCCATGCTGGTGTTGACCAGATCTCCCCTTCATGACTGCAACTGCTCCATATTACTGCAGCTCATCTGCTAACATATGAGCAGATCTCCCCATCACTGTCTCCCTGAACATTTTAGGATTATTATTGTTCTTTTTTTGTTCCCCCAGGTTTTTTTGTGAACTTATGAAGCATTGAATGGGTGAGCATTCTAGTATTTTTCAGAACATGTACAATCATACATGATCTTCA
>JAPMNP010666255.1:325-11667 GCA_029874935.1 Atherina boyeri | reverse complement strand
CTGTTGATTACCACCTAAATGCAGTCTTACAGTTGCTCACTATATGCTTTGTTATTTAAATGTATAAAAATCATTTACTACACTCATTAAATACTTTCAAATTGATTGGTTGATGTTAAATATTGGGGAAAAAACAATGCTACATGTGTTCACTGTTTTTCCCTATTAAGATGCACAATGCAGGATGTGATTATAATTCATATTCATTGGCAGAATAAATGCAGCTACTCCAGTCCTGTTTCAGCCATGCGAAATACATCCAAGAGAGTAAACGGTATAAAAAGTAGGGCATTAGGAGGGTTGAACGTTACTTACATGCTAAGCACGGCATGGGTTAAAGCCTTTGAGAGCAGAGATGGCAGTGAGGAGGTTAGGAGTGGGACAGTGAGCTCTCTGTCTGCTGAAAATCAATCACCGCTCTTCATCTGTGAAGCAGCGGGCTTGGCAGAGCTTCTGCTGCTCCGTACCAGCTTGTCTTTCTCGTCTTGTTTGTGTTTACGCACTGCTGTGTGATGTCTTTCTTCCCGTCGTTGCTTCATCAGATTCACAGAGTGCGGAGTGACCGTGGTCTGGCAGAGAGCAGGGAATTAGGTCAAGGGCATGGTTGCTTCCCCTGGCTCAGGGATGGTCTTATCATCTAGACGCTTTCAGTTAATCCTCCATCAGCATATATCATTCAAATCAATAGTTAATCATATGCGCAGAAAGTGGCTGCTAAAGACTTGAAACTGGCAAAATAAATAAAAGAATAGGTAAAAAAGAAATTGATATAGTTAGCTAAATCATTAATAAAGATTGCTATGATAACTTCAAACATGATTGAACTACACTTGTCTTTGTCTGTGATGTTTCCCCACTCCCAAACAATCAGCATCATATTGAGAGTAGAAAAGTTGTTTGTGTCTACCTTTTGATGTTAACTTCATTAGCATAGGGTTTTGGCTGAAATAATTAACCATTGGTTAATCGAAAGATATGTCCTCTGTATTTTTCTGAGCCTTTGTATTTGCACAAGTGGAGCAAACTAGAAGAATAAGCAGGCGGTTAGCTTAACAGACTTCATCGGCTGTCACCATGCGAGTCCCTGCCAGATCTATATGTGCAGGACTAAATAGTTAATGACACTTGGTTGCTTATGTGTTGACTGCCGGATCACACACTATAGTGGCATAGATACCTTATTCTTTTCATTTAGTGAAAGGTTAGTGGGTACCACCCACTTCGGGTAGTGATGGCTTAACATGTTGGAATATCATTCTAATTATTTGCTGTAGCTAACTTCTCGAAACGTTATGTACCATTTTAGTATTGTTAATTATAAAACTGCTAACTATAGCCTAATATTATTTAGAATTTCCAATAAAAAGTAGATAGCCTTAAAATGACAAAGCTTATGAATTACTGTAACATGCTGTGTTGCATTTGCCTTATTTGTGCTATACGGTATACATCAGTTTGCTTCTCTCTTTCTGTCTGTACTCAGAATGATACAGCATATTCCATAAGAGCTGCTCACATTTCACATGTCTGTCTATAACTGTTTAGGTTACTATGCTGCTACATCACTCTCAAAGCACTTCAAGGTTTCTGTTCTGATCATTTGTGTCAATGGATAATAATAAAAAAACAGCATATAAGTTCAAGAAAACTGCTGTGCTTTTGTGCATTTTTTCAAGCCCTGTGCACAGCTATTTAACAAAGATATGATTGTGGAAGTATCAGCATCTCAGGCTGGGAATACACTTGCTTTTTAATATTGCATTTGCAAAGGCAATCAGCTCTGTTGTGAGCATAATTGCTCACATACTTGCTTCTCTGCTGTGCTTGATAATGCAGGAGTCCACTAGGGGGCACATCGGAATCTTCAGATTGGATAGAGTTGCCAAATTGTGTAAAAAAAGAAAACAAGAAAAGATAAATATGGTGACAATAGAAAGGTTAACATCTGGTTAATTTGGAGATCTCAGCTGAAAAAAACATCATCGGCTGTATCTAGAATGGTATGTAAGGTCCCTAAAGCATGCCGACCCCATGACCTTTTTAGATCCGGTCCAATTGGTCCTTGCATACCCCTACCGGGTACTTACATATGGCAGCTTACAAACACATTGTGTTCATTTCTAAGGACGTGCACAAACAATGCTTCAAACAAACAAAAAACAAAATACAATAAAAGGAAACCATGATAAACATGCAAATGCATAATTAAAAGAAAGTATATTCTCAACCTCAGAGGTGCTGCTTCCTATTTCTCTCACTGACGGAGTAGAATGGAACCTGAATAACAATGTTTCTGCTGCAGGAACCTGGTACTTGCATTATCTTGATTTACTGGAGATTTATACCCTAATGGTTCTGATACTGATTGGAACAACATACATACAAAAAGAGAAGAACTTGACTAGTTCGTACCTGCCTGCAGGAGGTCTGGCAGCTCATTCTTACCAATGCTGTGTGGACCAATGTCCACAGTCAGATTAAAACTTAACCTAGTTATTTGAGAAATCCACGGTCAACAAAAATGATTGTCCAGCAGCACAGTCTGCAGCATAAGTGTAATGCCATCCCTTCATCATGTTCTTGTAGCAGACTTTTGCCATGTCAGTTTGTGGTAGTTATTAGACTAGGTCTGAACACATTTTAGCCCTTTATGTGAAAGCAGGCCTTAACCATTAGTCTTCAAAGGAAGAAGCTCTTCCTTTACACGAAGTAAAAATGTAAAGTATATTACTTATTCTTTTATATTTGTGCAACTTGTAAATGTTTTGTTAGTTCGATGGTCCCACATCAGTGTTGCTCTGTGACACCAGCTTTATCTTCGTGCAGAATGTCTGTAGCACTTTTTAATCCATTAAGCCTGGTTATAAAAAGATATAAACCATTATGTGTGCCTTTTTAATTCCTTCTGATTGCAGCAGGTCATTATCTCTGGGAATTTAAAACATGACAATAGATGATGGAGTAAGGCCAAGCACACATTTACCAACGAAAGGGTCTGTGGGAGACTGATCTTGAGACATTAAATTGTTTTGGTTGTTTATTCCTCTTTTATCTTAGATGCTAACAGCTTTACCTCTTCCTCATGAAAGCATTAGTAAAAGTCACTCATTTGAAATAATACAACAGTGAGAAATTTAAAGAATCTATATTCTCTGGAAATATTTATCTTTCTTACTTTATTTGACATGGTTGATACCCAGAGTAAGACTGTTAACAGAGGTTCTGCAGGTCTTATCAGAGGAATTCTTTGGCAAGTTCAGGAAAAAAGATGGGGTGACGTCAGCTGTGTGGAAGATGAAATAGCTTGTGTCTAATTATTTTTGGGGAGTACTACTTCTAGCTTGAACCTATAATGCTTTGCTGCCAACGAACTGTATCAAATGAGAAAAACCTTACAGTATGCCGTTCTTGTGTTGAGGAGTTACTGAAATACCAAACAAACCCTGCCTGACATATACCAGAAAGTATGCATGGATTATCTCATTTTTGTCCCACACAATAATTTCATATGGACCTTGCAACACAGTTGTCGGCATTTTTTGGTAAACATTTAATCTCATAAGCTTATATTCAATCTTTTTGATTTGAGAAAATAACCAACATAACACACCAAAAGTTCATGGTGTCCCTGAGGGCTTTAAACGGGCAATTGGATCAATCTTTCTGTACTGTAGTTTAGCCAAATGGATTTACCATGAGTTAAAAAAAAACATGTTGTTTTTCTTGGCTTTTCTTGGTAATGGCTTCCTACCTTTTAAGTTATTAGCCCTCAAATGTGTGCAATCACAGCATTGATGAATTTACAGTATTTCTGACTGCCTGTGTGTTCATGTTGCTCACCTGCCGACTGATATGTGCAAACATTATCTGCAGCACTCAGGCTTATCTTCTTGTAAGATATCCTGGCAGCAGCAGTTCAGTTCTGGCACTGCTCTAAGAGCACCATTATTCATATATGCTACTCATAGTTACATTTCAGTCTTTTTGATCAATAAACTCATTTTAGATTTTTGCTTTCAGTTTCTAATAGCCTTGAATGTTGAAACATGGATATGTTTTATAACTAAGCACACCGCTAAGTGCATTGTTATGATATTGTAAGCAAAAGCTTATTTTTTTCTAGCTCTGTGTGAGATGACTTTGCTTTATGATTACAGTACATCCCGTTAATGTTGATGCCATTGTGTTCCACATCCTAACGGTGATGTTGTTAACAGAGTGTAAGCACGTTATGGTGTAGTTATTAGTCCCATGTTAAAATCTCTTTCTTAGTTCATGGTTCAGTGTGTTCTGCAGGATGGACATTAAACAGGCTGCAGGATGATGGGTCCTGGAGCTGTGATGTAGTGGGGTGGTGTGTTTTGTTACATTCCAGGTTACACCCTGCTTTGCTTTGGCTCCAGCTGCTTGTTATGAAACTGAAAAGGCCAGTCATACTCGCATCCCACAATGTGATGCATGTGGGTAATATCTTGGTAATTGGAATGATTTTTTAACAATCATAGTTTTATTGAGTGAATAGAAGTGTTTGTGTATACTGGTATACACAAACATTGATCACTGAAAAGGAAATATATTTTTAATGATATACTGATGAAAAGAGACTTGACTATAATTATGTAGTCAGTTGTTAGGTAATGCAAAAACATTGTAATAAAATATGTTTTATTGTGCATAATAGAATATAAATTTTGTGGTACAATTGTGTTCTTGTGCAAGATGATGTGGTAGTGTAAATTTTATTTCTTTGTTAGTGTCTCCTCCCAGTTCTGTCGTAAATGAGAGCAGAGATGACGTAAAACTAAAGCCAACAAATTCCTAAATGGCTCCAGAGGACAAGAACATAACCTTTTAATGCATAATATCTCAAAAAGTGCATTTGCTTGGCTGTTTAAGCCCCTGTTCCACAGCTTTTAGTCCTTATCCACATCTCTCATTTGTTCAGCATTTCATATGAATGACGAGTAGTAAAATTTCAAGTCAGCATAATTATTTCTGAAAATATAGCTTGATGAACTACTTTGATCTGAATGTAATTTTTTGCAAAAGATCCTTTAAATCTGCATTAAGCAACTTTTGACTGGCAGAGCGTTTGTTCTGCCAGTCAAAAGGACTCAGCAGGCCTTCCTGCTTAGACCCCTGTGCCAGCTTGACCAAAGAAATATATTTGTGCTATTTTCCATGGAATTTGTCTTAATCTGTAAACTGAAAAATGTGAGCACTGTGCCATGCCAACATGTCTCAAGTGAGTTTTTCTCTTCTGAGGAGTGAAGATATCTAGAATTTAAACATTTTCCTCATCAACATCACATAATATTAAGATTTTGGGTACATTTCTCTGCCCAGTGGTCATGGATGTAAATCAGTATCGGATGTATGTGGTCTTTGGACCCTGAGGCGGTACTACAATAAATACGGCACAATTTGCACATAGAAATCCCTGCATGGGCTTAGGAATACTTCCAGATATGATTTTAAACACAGTTCTCTGTGCCATCTACAGTACAAAACCAGGTTTTAAAGCTTTATCATGGAAAGTAGATACAATATGTGAACATGACTGAGAAAAGTTACCATCCTCTCTGGACCAGAAATCATTTCAAGTAGTAATTCAAATGATTCAAAGGAACATCTTTTTTTTTGTCAGATGGATCAGTTTATTTCAACTCAGTTCAAAAGCATCCATCTCTAATGGTATGACAGTCCATTTGGCACATCAGGAAAATGTATACTCCCTCCCATCGAAATGGAATCTTTTTCAGGAAACACCTTGAATGTTTCAGCAAAACAATGATAAGCTGGATACCGCATCTTGTACAACAGAATGTCTTAAGAGGAGTCTGGGAGCTGGACTGGACATGCCACAATTTGAAAACATTTTGCACATCCTAAACACAAAAGGACCTAGGACTATTGAGCAGCTAGAGTTCTATAGTAGACAAAAATCAAACATATCTCTCCTGAAGGTCCAGCAACTGGTCTTCTCAGTTCTCAGGCTTCTCCAGACTGTTGTTAAAGTGAGGGGATGCTATACAGTGGTAAACATAGCTATTTTCCCTACTTGTTGAAAGATGTTGTTGCAATTAAATTGAAGATGAGCTAATGGGGCAGCTGTAGCTCAGGTGGAGGAGCAGTCGTCTATCAACGGGAAGGTAGGTAGTTCGGTTCCAGGCTTCCCTGGGCTACATGCCGAAGAGTCCTTGGGCAAGATTCTGAACCCCACGCTGCCTCTCGTGCCTATATCGGGGTGTGAATGCGTGATTGTGTCATGTAGTGTAAACCACTTTGAATGGCCATCACATGACTGGAAAAGCGCGATATGAATACAGTCCATTTACCATTTACCATTGTTTGTAATGAAATAATAGAATATCTCACTGTCAGTACTTGATGTTTTTCATATTCTACTGTGACTAAAAGTTTTGAGATTTGCAAATAATGACTTAATGTTTTCAGTTACATTTACACAGCATCCCTGCTTGTTTGGAATTGGGGGTGCAGTTGTTATATATAGCTCGATGTGCACTTTAGGACTGATGCCATTCTACTAAAACCTCATTAAGTGGCTAAAACATGTCTCCTTTCAGTTGTGGACAGACAATATAAGAAACTACTTTGGAGGATTTTCAAACAAGCAAAACAGGAAGGTAGCTTTAATCTTCTCTGGGTGCGAGTACTTATGACAACTTTCAAGTGAGGTAAGCTAAGACAAAAGACAGCCCAGACATCTATGCTTGCCAAAAACAAAGATTAGTCTGGTATTGATAATCTCATCTCTCATTATGTAGACAACAGACAAGTTTTTAGTTCAAATATGTTTTTGGAATCTAAAAAAGGCTGACTTTAAAGCAACACTACATAACTTTCTACCAACTCTGTGCCTCTAATTAATTGATGGCTGACATCAGATTGAATTTTAGTGGTGATAAAGAGCCCAGAGAAGAGACAGGATGAAGACAGATGCCTTTATTAGGGGGCGAAAATCTGCTTCAGTAGTGAGGCTTTAATTGTCATGTTGCCCCAGTTAAGCAAGTGGTAGCAACCGGGTCTCTGGCAGATTTTAATGATTAGAGTAAATAGTTCTTTGCCCATGAAAATAAAAGTCTTAAGAAAAATCCACCCTAAAAGCAAAAGTGTTCTCAATTTTTTTCAGTCGCTGTGGAATTTTGAAAGATGTGTTTATGTTTTGTTATCAGTCAGACTGCAGGCTATTTATCACTGTTGACAAATTACAGATTTTTTTTTCTTTTTTCTAAATATGCTTTATTTTTCTTCAGAAAATATTCTTTAAGGCATTCTCACATTGACTCTTCAATTACCAATCCCTGTTTGGGGCCCATAAGAGCATGTGACAGTGGGAGGGGAAGAGTTGCCCTCCCCCCCTTGCCTTGAGCTGAGACACAGGCGTGAAAAGATAACATCCTCCCCTGCGGTGGCCCACCAGAGGAATCTGTGTAAGTCGGGCCCACTCCTTGGTGGGGAGATGATGGCTGCTTGATCTCGGAATGCCCCTCAAGCAGTTGCATCAACAAGCTGCGAGACAGAAGCTGGACTTAATATCAACACTATGATTATAGCTCCTATCTCAGTGGTATGGAAGCAGGCCAGATATGAAAACTTCACTGATTAATGAATGCGTGTCACACATGTGACACAGACCGGAATGATGGGCCCTGAATCACATGCTCTTTAAGACTTATTAAAGATATTAAACTACAGTTTTTCATAACTTTGATTGGACTTTTGCAGTCTGAGGAGTTAGAATCTGAGATGTGTAAATATAAAATCAGTGCTAAAACTCTGCAGATGATTCATCATAACTCCCCTATTGTTGTCTAAGTCTCCTTGAGTGTTTTCGTCTTGATGAATTTGAAGCCGGCTCTTATTTCAGCTGTCCCGCACGAGGCATTTACAGTCCCTGACCAGACGGTAATACTTAAGGAATGTGTTTCTTTTGTTTTCTTTTGTCAGCCCTCTGTCACAGTGCAGGTGGATTGTGTGGGGTCGGATAGCGTCTCTGTGTGTGTGTATATATGTGGGTGAGAGGGTGTTTAACTCCCTCAGGCCACACAGCTGAGTGTAGGAGGGGCCATCTCCTCAGCCTGGGCGTGAGTCAACTGCTTTCAGTCAGAGCAGTCTGAGTTGAGCTTGAGCTTGAGTCTGAGAGGAAGAAATAGAAACTTTTACCCACAAAAGGATTTTTCTCTAACTGATATGCTTGCTGTCCACGTCTCTTTGGAATCTAACTTGGAGATATCTCACCACAGCTGTTGACAATGCAAGGAAGGGCTAGTAAAGCTCCAAAGAAGGAACTGGTCATTGAGAGCCCACAGCAGTATAAGAGGTTGGCTGTAGCTGAAGCTGAGGTGGATTCAGTTCCACAGGTGGTGGTAAGTCATTTAAGGATTTCACACACTGTACAAGAATTAGCTTTCTTAATTGTCATTCACAAGAACATCTTTCAGCACTGTTTAGGTTAACCACAGTTATAAAGCCCTGAAGCAGGTGTCATGTGAGCATCAGACTTTTTTTTCTTTTTTTATCTTTTTCATTGCACCCAACGCTGCCAAGTCACCTTTAAAATGTGCCGAGCTAGCACCAGCTTAGAGGAATGTTGAACATTAACAGGGCTCCTTGCAAAAAAAGAAGTGCTCAGTTTCTTCAAGTTTATTTTTAAAGACTATCTTGGCTTGTAAAACATTTTATTTGGCTCAAAAGTCAGCGCTGATGACAATGAGAGTTTCCTTCCTTTCAATGAAGGTGTCCAGTGGTTGAGGCTCTCTAGAGTAATCTGAACAGTCACTGGAAAAAGATTGAATATATCAGTTAGTAGAAAGGCACTACACAGCACCATTGTGTGAGGGTGCAGTGATGGGAGGAGTGTGAGCTGCAGCTAAACAGCTGCTGGAGAGAGGAATGGAGGCCATTGCTTTTTAAGTTTGTTTGTTGTTTATTGCTTTTGATTTAAGCTCTTTCTAGGATGACTTTCTTTTTTTTTCTTTTTTTCTAGGATGACTTTCTTGTTTTATTTTTGTTATTTGTGCAGCTGTGAGCTGCAGCTAAACTGAGTTGCTAAACCTGAGTTGCAATATTTCGTGACAAGTTAATGTTTGTTAAAAGACACATTCTCAATAGGGATTCTTGAATGTCTCCTCAAAGATCTGATCTGACTACAGGATTACAGAAAGTTTCAGAAGAGGTCCACTTGCTATCGTCAGCTCTGTGGGCAGAATGACCTAGCCCTTACACATGAATTTCTATTTTTTTATTCAGTGCTGAGTGCACTGTGTGGTTGACCGCTTTGAGCCACTGACAAAGCAATGTGGATAAACCCAGAGGGGAAAGAAGGTAAACAACAACAGAGCAGGTTCAGGAATGCATCCCTGATGGGAAAAAGGGCACCATAACTATAGTTTGGTCTCATCTTTTAACAGATACTTTGCTTAATTATCAGAGCTCTTGAGCTATTGAATGCTTGATTTTGAGGTTTTTGCCTCTTTTATTTTTGTGATGGCACTTGATGCCTCCAATTGTTGAACTTACAGAATTGGATTTCTTTTTTTTTTATGATCTGCACGAGTAAAGCTACTGATTTAACCACCCCTGAGTCATTTTCTGTGCTTGCTTTCTGGGCATTGCTTGACAACAATGGAGAAGCGGTGTTTACCTGATGTATGTAAGGTTTGGGTATCTGGTGTATGAAGCTGTGAAGATTTTTTGGTGTCACACAAACATATACTCCTCTTTATCTTTCAGATGTTATGAATTCCCACTTATCTTACATGAAGCAATCCCCGAATCCATCTTTTTTAGCTTTCTCTCTGTTTAGGTGTGATTAGATTTGTTTGTAGTTGGTGTAATGTTCACCTAAAGCTCAGAATAAGAGGTTATCTGATAATTTCACAACCCATTTCAGATGACACAGTGGCACCGTCTCTGCTGCTCTGATATCCCATCCTTGTCCTAGAAAAACAGATTCCAGGTCGTTCCTGGCTCTTCGGCCAGCTAATGACGTGTAGTTAAGCGTGTCGATATCCATGACTCTTCCACTGAGATCATGCTTGTATTATCAGTCCCAGATGTGGAGGCAATGAGTGAGCCGCGCTGTCGCTCAGCCTTGAAGTCTGGTGATGTGTCACTGATCATTTTTCACTTTGCCGTCTCCCAGGCTATTAGATTCACCCTCCCATCAGCTGCGAATGTTGACAGCTTGCTCTCCATCTAATGGCCACTGTATATTTGCAGCTCACAGACTCACTCTAGCCCTGACAAGGAGAGGTTATTAGGACAATACTTCAGCAGTTTAGAAATGACAATGTATCATAGCTCTAAAATTGCCATCTGATAGCAGAGTTAGTAAAACAAGATATGCAAAACAGATATATATGTATATAATATATATATAGATAGATTGTTGAAACAAAACATGAAAGATGTTTGTTTTATGCTGTAGTTGATAATTGTGTTACATGTAGTTGCAACAGTTGGAGCAGAGTGTGAAACCATGACGCCAATGGGTGCTCCCACAAAGGCATAAGCTCATAAGATCCTCCCACTACCAAAGGAGATGCTTTTCTCTGGGCATATGGATTCTTGAATGACTTGTAAAAAGCTATTTTACAGGTAGTATGTCTTTATACTCGGTGTGTAAACATAGCTGGATTAGTCTCCGTAAAGCCTGCTCTATTCACTACACATTGTTTTGTACCATGTGTAGTGAATAGCTCTGTTGGCTCAGGACTTTTCTCTCATATTTTGCTGGATATCAATCATCACACTGATTAAAGGTCTTGTAATTTCTTATCTCATGTGGCTTTTCATAGGTAATACTCACTAGTTTCTGTTTTTGCAGTCCTACAAATGAACATTTACTATACACTACAGTTGTTTCTGAGGTTCTTGGAGGCTTTTGAAAAGTTTAATCAAAGTACAAGCTCACTTTAGTTTACCCTTAATACAAATAATCAATATTTGCAGCCAAATGAATTCAAACTGCTTATTAACTCCAACTTCACCTTATACGGTGCCACTGTGTCTAGTTGAAATCTAAAAAGTGGAAAGCAAGAGTTCCTGTTGTGATTGCACCTCCATCAGCTTTTCCACTTCAACTTTTGGAGTCGATTATAGCTCTCAGAACGATATACTAATGAGTTTTCAATTTTTACCCTTTTTTTTTTCTTCCATTTTTGTGTCTCAAGTGCTCTTGCACCACCAAGACATAACCTCATCATCTCCAACTTTAACCCATGTAACTTGTTGCATGCTACTTTTTAACAATATTTCTGATCTGGAGTAAAAAGATGTCATCTTTGTTATTGATGTCAAATGTCTCAGTGACAGAT
>JAPMNP010666232.1:0-12022 GCA_029874935.1 Atherina boyeri | reverse complement strand
TGTACATGGTTCTGTTTGATGGGTAGACAGATCCTGTTAAAGATTGGCTGCGGCTTCTTTTTCCTCTCTCCTGTAGAGCTTGGCAGGTACTTAGGTTCTGTCTTTGTCTACTCTTTGACTTCTGTCCAGCAGTGATGAAACGCAGCAGATATATTGAAGGTTTCTGACAAGGAGAGTGTGGTAGAGAATCATATTAAAGGAGACGGCCACCTCTAGTGCACCTTGCCTGCTGACACAGCTCTATAACAAAACAATTCAACAGCTTTACGAGAGACAGCTCTGCTGAAACAGCATGTTATGAAGCCAAACCATTTGGATCTACAAGCAAAGTAGAAACCAAAATTATTATTTTGGAGCGTATTTTACGTGTACTGTAGTTTGTTTTAAACTGATACTGTAGAAGTGTCAAATTTTTTTAAACTAATGGTTAACTTATATAACATGTTCTATATATTTATTGATGTAACATCTGAAGCAACTTAAAAGTGTTGAGCAACACTCAAGCTTCAGGACTGTAAGAAATTATGTTGGAAACAGTTTGTATTAAACTTTTCAGGACAAGATGGGTGGAACAGATGAAGAAGTGCACTGTAATGTTAGGTTCTTAGAGGTGTTAGAGGAAGAAGAGATGCTTCTTAAAGAGATTTTATTGAGGGTAGAGAGGGGCATTGCTACTTTAATGACATTTATGCTCTATATAGGTGACTAAAATTAGATTTGCTGCTATCTTTCAGATACCATTCCAAGAGATGGGAGGGAAGACTCTGGTGATGTCCGTCTATGACTTTGATCGCTTCTCGAAACACGACGTCATTGGTGAGATTAAAACACCCATGAACACCCTTGACTTGGCAAAGCCAATCGAAGAGTGGAGAGACCTGGACAGTGCAGACCAAGAAGAGGTAAAGATTCATCTTTTACTAAATTTTCAGAATATTAGTGAAAAATAGGTAGCATTACTTTTACTGTAGCTACGCATATCTGTACTAAAGTGTAAATGCACAGACAAGACATAAACTCACGCAGTCTCACAAATGCACATTTTTTTCATATTAAAAAGAAAGTTCTAAAACAGACTCTGAATAAATGTGTGCTTTCACGTGAGTTGAGGTTGTTCAGGAATAAATGTGATCTGTCAGAAAAAGCTCCACACCATTTCTCAACATGATGAGCCGACAATATAATGACGATAGGCATCACATCAGTTCTCCTAAGCGGTTTCTTGTTATGTATCAGTTGACATACAAAATGAGTGATACGTCTGGGTTGCCATGCTGCTTCCTCAGTGGCCATGCAGCCTGCAATGTGCTGCTTTCACTGTAAGGCTGCACTGGAATTTGAAAAAATAGTTTTAATCAATGAAACGGCCTCCCCAGCGTCACCTTAAGAAGAAATACTGAGAGTATAATTAATTCACTTGCAGCCTCAACAATTTTTTCAAGCAATGAAAAGACCAATTAGATGTTGAAGAGAGAATAATTCCTGAAGAGAAAATGTATTTAAAAAAGACAGTTTGTGCATTATTGTGTTGCACAAGATGTTTTGCTTCAGGGCTCCCTTAACTTTCTGTCCTCTTCCCTCCTCCTCACAGCCAGAGAAGCTGGGTGACATTTGCATCTCCCTGCGTTATGTCCCCACTGCTGGCAAACTCACCATCTGTATTCTGGAGGCTAAGAACCTAAAGAAAATGGACGTGGGTGGACTGTCAGGTGGGTTTCCTTATAAACACAGAACTGAGGATCAGATGTTGTTGATCAATGTTTTGCACTGAAAACTATGACTGTTTCAGTGCTCAGCCTGGGCAAAAAGACTCCTGCTTACAGCGGGACTGTCGTGTGTAAAAAGAATGTGACTGTGCACCGCCGTCAGCACAGTCCTGCTCAGCTCACGTGCTGAAGCTGCAGTGTTCACCATGCAGCAGCACATCACTCATCCTGGCTTTAGCATTGGCCCCATCTGTTGGCACATTATAGCACTGCAACCCAGATATGCACGTGCACCCAGATTTTTTTATTTTTTCCCCCTAATCTCCTCCGCGTGATTTTGCCCCATCTCTGTTTTCAGATCCCTATGTGAAAATTAACCTGCTACAGAATGGAAAGAGACTGAAGAAGAAGAAGACGACAGTGAAGAAGAACACTTTGAATCCTTACTACAATGAGTCCTTCAGCTTTGAGATTCCTCTTGAGCAAATGCAGGTATNAAAAAAAAAAAAACTTTAAAGATGCATCAGGGGTTGAAGTAGTGTCACAATCCAAAAACAGAAATACTTGTCTGCAGAGGAGACTGGAGTTAAAATAAAGTATTATTTTGAGGTTTGAATACAGAATTATGTGAAAAAATGACCATAGTTTCATATTGATGCACCCCATTTATCATCATCAGGCATCAATACATGAATTACTTGTTGGTACTTACATATTCGTAAAATACAAGACATGGCTGGAAGTATTCCTCATCAATAGCAGTGGTGATGAGTCCCCTCCCCCCGTAAACGTTCAAACCAGCTAGGACCATAACACCAAGACAGACCAATGCAGAGGCCTACACATTCATAACGCTTTCTCCCTATTCCCCCAGAAAATCCAAGCTGTGATCACAGTACTGGATTACGACAAGATCGGCAAGAACGATGCCATCGGGAAGATCTGGGTGGGAAGCAAGTCCACGGGGGCCGGGCTGAAACACTGGTCTGACATGCTGGCCAACCCACGTCGCCCCATCGCCCAGTGGCATCCACTGCAGCCAGAAGAGGAAGTGGATGCCTCCCTGGCTGCCCTGAATGCCAAGAAGTAAACTTCCACCATCTTGACATCCACCTACCCATCCATTTCCCATCTGTTTCCCCTTATCAGTCCCACATGTAAGTGTATATTCTGGAAGAACACCCCATCTGCCCCTTCCACCACCTTCCTCTCCCGCTGCCACCTTTCAAAAGATCCATAGAAAGCATTTGACATGATGGAAAATGTCAAAAAAAGAAAAAAAGGCATCATGTTCTTTGAAATCATGTCACGGAGAGAAAAAGACAAGGTACAGGATGGACAGATACTCAGTTAATTTCCTTTAGGTCTATTTTTGTATTGGGGTTGTGGTTCCACTAATAAGAATACAGAGTAGATATGAAGAAGAGAAGGATATAGAAACCTTGTGATAGAGGGGATAAAACCTACATTCACTCATATTGTACTTCTCACCCTTTCCCTTTAGTCACACAGTTTGCTTAGGCTAGTGCTTAATAATGAAATGCTTTATACTGCCATATGATAGAGAAGTAACACAAGCAGGTCCATTCCGTAGGTGTTTTGTGCACCATGTCCCACACCTGCCAGTTATCATACTAGATGATTCTGTTGGTTTGAAGTACATTCCTAGAGTTGGGTAACAAAGTAGGGATAAGCACATATCCAGTTACCCACAAACACACTGCCTTTTTGATTAGTTAACCTTCAGCCCATCGTCTCAGGAAAACTGAGAGGAAACTAAAACTCCATGCCTTTTTTTCTAAACGGGTTGTTTTTATTCAAATACGCCACTGGATGTGACAGAAATGTCGCATTTAAAAGGCTTATGGTTAGTGTTAGTGCATCCATTAAATGGTGTGTCAGGGGAGAGGAAAGGAGTACCGTGTTTTAAGGAGGAAAAAAAGATATTTGTATTTTAAATTGTGCAAAAAAAAAGGAAAAAAAAAAGCTACGTCTGTCATCTGAACAATAAAAAAAAGCATGGAAACATCAGAGCGATTTAACAGAGACTGATTCCAACCACCACTGACATGATATTTACAAGGTGTTGATTACTGCCTGCAGTCTCCCACCTCCCCTCCCAACGCCTCTGATTCTGTATCTCACTTGTTCAGTGCTACTGCCATTAGTCATGGACTTGACACAAGGGTTTTACTTCAAAGGAATCCCTATAACCGTCTTACAGTCATAAAGGAGACAAGCCTTCCAAGTAACGAAATAAGCAATTTTCAACTACCAGGGACGCCTTCCAGTTAGCGGTGTTGTTCTCTTCATTTCTCTTCTTCTGTTTTTACGTTTATGTTATTTTTTTATTTAAATTCAAACACTTTTATTCCTTAAGCACTTTAATATTTACAATATTTTGTGCTCAGAAATCAGAGCTTTAATATTTTTTTGTTGGGGATAACTGCTTTTTTTTTTAGAGCAAGGGAGTGCATCATGAAGAGATTATGTTTGTTTTTGTTCTTGCTTTGTTTGGCCTTGGCTTATGTGTATGTGTTTTACTTGTTTGGGTAATACATTTTTCTCTTGATTGCAAAGATATGGTCTGGAAGAAGGCACTGATCCATGTGTATTTTATACACAGCTTACCAAACTGTTGAATATAATTGCACTACTGGGTATTATTATGTTCTGTGGTAATATAACACTGTTCCTTGATCTGTGTTGTTTTTCTTTGTGATAAAATGTTGTGAAATTGAATTTTTCTGTGGCACATGCAGGCAGGTCTCTTCTAATGAATGGATAAGAAAAAGAGACACATTTCGGTCCAGTGTTTTTTCCCGGTTTCTTCACAGAATGTGTCTGGTTCAGTACAGAGAGCCGAAGACTCATCCATGCCGGCCGCTATTACTTTAACTCAAAATAATATTTCCTTTGGTCAACAGCAAAGTTAGATTCTCAGAAATAGCTTAGGCTTTTACAGATTTAGGAAAGTTGGACAATGATTAACTCATGAGCACAGAAGAAACTCCAGCTTCCTCTTGAAAAATATGTAGCAGTGCAGACATTTCCAAAATTTTCCATAGAATCCACCAAAGCTTTTAATAGTCTGCTGTCTGAAATCATCTACTCTGTTACAAATCTCACTGATGGGCTCCAAAATGTTTTGGCCCTTTGGTATCTCAGACCTAACATAAATATAACTATCATCTGTATTTGATCTTCTTTTTTACATACAGTATAAATTTTAGTATTAGCTACTTGTATTGTCAGACTTATGAGTGGGGTTTTAAATGAAGTTTTCATATCTTAAACTGCAAGGACAGGTTTTTCAGTGGCTCTCTATATTTGGAAATGAGCATTCTGTTGAAGAAAAATGTTCGAGGATGAATTTCCAAACTTTTTTTTCTTTTTAAACCAAAGCTCTGAGGCCCTCACTAAAATAATGACAGCTTACTTGTTAGTTAAAGGTCCGACGAGTGCTGTGTTTGGACCCCGGTATGCTTCCTTCCTGGTCTAGCTATTAATCACAAAAACTGCTGGTTGAGAGCATCAAAAGCAACAACTACCAGTTGACTGTGTGCAATGTAAAGCAAATGCAGTTAACCTTTTAGTCATTACCTCAAGTTTTTGGGGGGAGTTGAATAAATGTTGGCTCTTATATTTTTTCTTCTTTTTCTTTTGTATTTATAACAGACCAGATTCCTTTATGTCATTTTGCATCATTATTATTAGTTTTTTTGTTTTTTTTGTTGATGAAGCAACACTAAAGAAAAGGCAACACGGAAGCAATCAAGCAACCCATTGATGTGTAGTTTTGCCTATATACATAGTTCATACACGTTGATACTGCATGTTTATACAAAATACTGTACATAAGAGCATGTTTTAGAAATGAAGCAAAAATATCTCGTGTACGTAAATGGGTGTCATTTGCCATTTTAATAACACAACGAAAGGAAGAAAAGATGCACTGTATATTTTCTAAATAGAACAAAGTGTGTATTTATTTTCCATGAGGGTCATTGGAGAGAATGTCATACAAATATTAAGAGTACTATTACTAATAAGAACCTTTCCAAGCCTGAAATTCTTAAGCAAGTGTGTCGTCCAGTACCGTGTGTGAGTTCATGTAGGATGAAAATGTAGCCGCATGCTTGCTATCTAAATTCCCTGTGCTCAACATTATTATTTGATATGATTTATTTGCTATATATATTTTGTTCAAGCAACTTCCCGAAGGTCAGTGTTTGACTTTTTACAAATTTGATTATATTATTGCTGTTTTTTTGTTTGTTTGTTGTTGTTTTTTGTTTGTTGTTTCTAATATTTTACATATTTAATGCTTGGGATAGGGGATCTCCAAGTCTGAAAATTGATTATTTTCTAGTGGCAGATTTGACACCGTGCTATCCAGAAAAAAATGAAAAAATTCTTTGACCTGTAGGTGGATCGTGGGATTTATTTGTGCCAGTGCTGACCAAGTATGAAGTTCAGTGGACCATATCTTTATATAGACTGCATTTCCAGGGGCCAAAAAAAAAAGAATAATCCTCATTCCGAAGAACACATTTGACTTGGAATCCCCTCTTTGGACTTTCTTTACTTGGAACGTTATTTTCCACCTCTATTTGACTGACCTGAAACACTCCACGGCTGTTTCTCTTTTACTGTGTTTATTAAACAATATGTGTATGTATAAAGAAAATAAATTAATAAGATAAACCTGAAAGCCATAAAACTCAAGCACTAACTCTTTAGAGCTCAGCTGAGTAGCTAGAGTTTATTTATGAAGAAAAAAAAAATCTGACATGTCTTCATTTTCCGTGGCCAATGTTTCTCTTACATTCCTTTTAGAGGTCTTTGTCCTTCAAGAGGGCAAAATCCATTCTAGTGTATATGTGAGCATTGAGATCATTTGTGAGTTTAGTAGAGTGAGTGTGTCTTTTTCTACTTTCAGAGCTGGTGATGTCCTTGTTTCATAGAGGTAGCTGATTTTGCAGTATTGTGATTAGTAATGTATATTCCTTGTTTTGATAGTATGAATAATTGATATATCACAATAGGTTCTCAGTAATAATACTAAAATGATATATATTAAGAGTGTGTTCTATTCTTGGGCTGAGTGCAATTTATGAACCAAACTGGGACACTCTTTTAGTTTCTCTTCTTCCAGTTTAGCAGAAGAATGTACTTGTACAATCAATAACACACTACAGATGGTTTGAGGCTCACTGAGATGGTTTTTGTTGTTTTTCTTTCTTTCTTTCCTTCTTTGTTTTTTTCAGCAAACTGCTCAAACAACAAAGATTAACTCAAAAAGAGAGAAACTTAAAACAGTGCAGCCCAAGTTTAAGCCTGAATCCCTTCCATAGAACTATGCATATATTTATTATTTTCACAGACTCATGTCAGAAATATCCTCAAACATAGAAATATGTTTTCTGTAATTCACATGGAATGAACTGAAGAAATGGCTCGAAATTTTGGGAAACTTGCTTTCTTGTCAGGAGTTATAGCTTGACTTATCTTAATGCTAAATAGCTAGCTACGGTTAAACTGAGTGATGCTTGTGACAGGGTTCAGGTTTTTACATGTAGGCTATTTATAAAAGATGGAAGTAGCCACTGTGTCATCACCGTATGGTTAGTGGGGTGCAGTTTTGAAGACGGGAATGAACCATTTAGTAGTGGCTCTTAGATCTTACGGCAGTCCGTTGAGTTACAGCCTTAATGACAAATAATTTGCAATCTGAATAGCCTATAAGCTAAAAGAGTAATATAGGCTATAAGTATATTTGTGCAGTTAACATAAAGGTAAATTAGCTTCAGTATAGCAACCTGAACCAATTTCGACTCGGCAGTAAACGTTAATTTTAACAGGTCCAGTGATTTATTTACACCTGGATCTACTGTAGCCTCTTGTGCTATTAGCGGAAATGCAGTTTTGGCACTTCTAGTTTGCCTCATTTTTTAGCCATGGAGGTCTCAACTTGCTTTTCAAAAGTAAAAGGTCAGCATTCTGCACTTTTCTAACCTTAGTTACAGTCTCATACCAAGTCTACAACTATCCACTTATTTACTGGTTGATAAGTCAGGCTCTTTAAAAGGTACAAAAAAGAGGTGGCTAGCTTAGCTTAGCATAAAGACTGGCTAAACTCAAGTGTACTTCAACAGCTGAAAAGGGTCAGCGTTGCAAAATCACGGTTGCAGGAGCATAACTTTTACATTTTATTGTGTGTGGAGATAGAAATAATATTTATTAGTGAGCTTTAGGGGTTATAGTATATATTTTTTCACTTTTTAAAGAGTTAGGCTTGCTGTTGCTCCATCAGATTTAGCACACAGACGAAAGGGCAGTGTCAGCCTTGTCTTTTAACTCTGAACAAGAAAAAACTAATGAGCACTTTTTCCAATGAGTCGAACTCTTCCTTTAAGTTCATCTCTGTCTCTGAATATTCCTGAAGTTAAACTGCCACATCTGTTCTGGCAACAGTCTTCAATGTGTTGTATGATACTTCACATTTCTAATGCAATATTGTATTTATTCACTGTCCCATAAATGCCATTAACTGTGACCAAATCATGCACTGAAAGCAGTTCAATACGATTTCAGTGCGTTTTAATAATACTGCCAACACCTGATTACCTTTGTCTGCATTCATCACCACTGTTTGAATCTGCAAAGCCA
Source organism: Atherina boyeri (assembly GCA_029874935.1). NCBI lineage: Eukaryota > Metazoa > Chordata > Actinopteri > Atheriniformes > Atherinidae > Atherina > Atherina boyeri. The sequence continues at coordinate 3,644 of JAPMNP010666232.1, read as the reverse complement.
AGATAACAATCCATGCAGAGCAGAGACAGAATGCATTAGATGATAAGGCAAATGTGGTTCTTGGTAAACTTATAGCACATTTGAAAATATTTATTTTTGTTTCTTTTAACTGCTCGGGTCACCACTGTCATGACCACTGGACAAGTTCTATGGGGGACTGAGACTGAGAGTTGTGTGTGCTTATGTATTTGAAATAAACAGATGAAATATAGGCCCTTTAGTAGACATGGTGCAAAAACATAGCACTGGATCATACAGTATAGAGTACAGGTCTGCATGCACAGGACACAAAACTCATCCTTTAATGTACATTTTTGTGTGTATGACCAATACTCAAAACAAACATGGTTTAAATATGGCTATTTATCTGTTCTGTTGATGGCTGTGTAGATATATAAAAACGTATGCACAAATGCATCTGAAGCTCTGTGGTTTCAGTTTTAGAGCACCGTTCACACAGATGTATTTTATTTTGCTTTTTTTTTTCTCCAAATTGCTGGGATTAAAAAGGGAAACCATGCAAAGTTCAGTGGACCGTACACCACATTGTCAAAATGTGTTGAGGAGCCTCTCAGCGGGTATAGACACCACTTTAAAACATTCTGTCTTGTCTCCTCTATTACTCGCTGTATCTCTTCTTTGTATTCTTGTGGATATGTGTAATCACTCTTTCTGTCAAATTTATGTTTTTGTGATGTATACCTCTAATGTAGAATGTAGGATTGTGTTTGAGACAATGCCAGAGATGTGTCACCATACTCTTACATTTGCTTTCTGTTTGCGTCTTTGTCTCGTTTATGTGTAACCAACTTTCAGTATCATTATGCTGAATAGAGAGCTGGCTCACTGATGTCTCCACTGATTCTGCAATTTTGCTTTTGCTGAGCGTAAAGAATGCTGGCCTTCATGTTTACAACATGAACATACCGTATACTGCCAAACATGCAGGGCCGTACTGAACTCCCCTCTTGAGTGCTTAGTCCTCCACCTCTCATCCCTGATGCAGCTGTATTCTTAAGACTCCTTTGTTTTTCCTGCTTCACCTCTTTCTCTTTCTCATCTTTTAAAGCATCAGAGGGCAGTCAGGTTGTGTCCCCTAGCTGTGTTTCTTCGTGTCTAGTGTCGTGGTGCGCGTGTTCATGTCAGTACTTGTGCCTACTGTGGATCGCATGCTTTAGCCTTTGACTGGACACAAACGTTGCTCACAAACTCCTCTTGACCCTTATGTGGACATACGTTGGGGATCCTTATAAAGTTATCAAGGGAACCAAATAACTTATTACAAATTTATCATATGTGTTACCAGTTCTGTAAAAACAAATAGGAAATAAAGGCCTTTTAATTACCATGACGTGTTTGTGTTTGATATGCAGTGTGTTCAAGTGTCACAAAATCACCTTATTGAGCAAAGGAAATAATCTGAATATATTATGAAGCTATTAATCAACCCTGTTGTTAAAGCATTTCGTCCTAGAGGTGCAGTCCACAGCAAAGTGAGTTTTTCTTTACCACACACTCCTTTGCCTATTGTCTTTTTGGATCATTCAGCTGACCAATAAGGGCAGACTCAGCTATACAAAGACTGTTGTTGAAACAAAGCATTTTGGTCATCAAGGCACAAGAGGTGTACAGTAGTTGTCTTTTCTGGACAATTGAGTCTGTAGATCTGTTATACTGGACGCCACAACTAAATTTGAATAAAACGTTTTACATGGATAAGATATTTGATAAGCTGTGCATTATAATGCCCTGAATAATTCAATTCAGTTCAATTAAATTCAGTTAAACTTTATTTGTATAGTGCACAACAAAGTCATCCAAAGGCACTTTATAGACATAATCAATTCAAGCCAACTCAATGTGATCCAATTAAAACAAATCCGCATTAGTCCAGTTTATAATAACTATGTTTACACAAGCCAGTTCATGAAAAAATAATTGCTTATAAGGAAAACTTTGCTTTACTAACTTTTCATATGCTGGATAATCTTGGGATGGTATGACAAAAGAAGAATAGAACACTTGCATTTTTTCTAAATTTATTGTTAAAATCGTATTCATATAGTAGGAGGTAACGATACAAAGTGGAGGCGTATCGTAACCCTCAGAGGATTTTTGTGCTTCTGCTGCTCTCTCAAATGAAGAATCGAACTCACAGAACACAATCCTCCTGCTCTTACCAATTGGCAGCTGACTACCGCCACCATGTTTCTACCCCATGGAAACACCTTATGATACCTTTCCTCAACATTATTATTAAGTATGCGTAGATTAAGCATATTCCAACCAACCAAAACAGAAAAGAAAAAAAAAAGACTTCCATTAATATAAATGATTCGATTTTACCCTCAGATGTACACCACCCCCTCTCAATATCAGATCTGATCTGACTGAGATGTTTAAATGAGTGTTTTTTCTATCAAGATTAGACTTTTAATTTCAATAAAAGTGGTCCACGTAAAAAAAGCTGATAATAACATAATGGGCAAAGGTCACAAGGAAACATTACAAAGTGTGGTCTCAAATTTTCTAAATGAATCCCAAATATTAAAAAGCGTTTTAGTCCAATAGTGACAATAAATACGACCTCCAAAATGACCACATCAGAGGCTGTTCAGCATTTTTAAGGTATTTATTTAGTGGGCTGTTATATTGGATTGTAATAGGTGAATATACTGCAGGTGAGTCAAATAAACTATCAAAAGCCACTTTTTAAAAATCTGTTAAATTACAGTTGAGTTAAAATGTGTGTAATCACCTCATGAGGAACAGAAAAGTGTTAACGATAATGTTTGCTTTTGGATGATGCTTTATATTTAAGATTACACAAAGGCTGTGGTGTCACGAGTGATCTGTGTGTAAGTGTGGGCTTTTAGCCACTAGATCAACTAAATTGAAAAAAAAATGCTACTACTAATAATGATAATGTATTCCTTTTAAACAGCAACAAAAAAGCAAAGAAAGCATAAAGATGAAATCTTGTAATCAATAAATAAATAAATATATCTCTCATCAACATAGCATAAGATTTTCTTTTTTTATCACACATGCTCAGAGTGTCACCTTAGTTTAGCCCCAGTACTAATTCTTTTGAGTAAAACTCAAAACTGAACTGAATTTGATACAGAGCTACTATGCCCAAAGTGAAAGAAAAAAAAAAACAGACATGTCCACATGCTACTGAGCAAAGTGCCAATATTTGTGCCTTCTAGACCCAAACTTGATTTTCAAAATGGATGAACTGAAATTTTTTGTCTGACTGATCGAAGTTCTGCCAGAGGGTCATCACTGTATGTGTGATATGTAGATATATCCCAGGCGATCATAAGCTGTGATAGAATGCTGTGGGAAAACACCCACGGCATCTGTATGCAAGTCTGCAGTTTACAGTTTGTGCAGCTGGGATCTATAAATAAAAAAAATCACATTTAGAGGCACTGAACTATGGCAAGCTGACACAGCTAAGTGACAAAATGCTGTCAGTCAAGGTAAGCAAAGCCCAAAACGTGTGTCATTATGTACTAAACATATTTGTGAAAACAGCTGTTGCACTGGCAAGATCTTATCGAGAGACAGAGAGAGACAGAGAGAGAGAGAGAGAGAGAGAGAGAGAGAGAGAGAGAGAGAGAGAGAGAGAGAGAGAG
>JAPMNP010666229.1:0-10589 GCA_029874935.1 Atherina boyeri | reverse complement strand
ATGTTGATGAAGAGGACATTAAGATCGAGGCTAAGGCTCACCGTTCACTCAGCCACCCCACGTCTTGACGATTCGTATCCATAACAAATGTTTAACGGAACAACAATGTTCTTGCATTACTGGGTAAGTCAATATATTGTTTTATTTTAAGCTAACTTTCAGTTATGACTCCCTACAGTTTTCAGTAACCTGCAGGGATAGCTGCTACTGGATTGGGAAACTCTGGCATCGGTCGCCTTTTCACAAAATGCTGAGAGAGAGGACTGTGTCAGATGTGTCTCTGTTTAGAAAATAACATTACTTCCAAGAGTTTATCTGGTATATTTGTTTTGCCTCAAGCGGTACATAACTACTTAACTACTAGTGTCACTAACAACTGCGTGCTAGTTAGCATACGTACCTTGGAACAATCATGGTAGTTTTTATTTATTTTCGAGGAATTCAGCTGTGAGTGAGGTCTTCCACACTGTTTAATCCATTGCCGACATCTCTCTGGTTGGGTTTTGGGAAAGCGAAAAATACAACATCACCCAAACGTTCTGGGTATCTTTCATCGGACTTGCAAATCCTGTACATGCATCGCCTTGGCATTTTGGTTAAAGTTTGCCAGTTGCCCTTCTCTTAGTTACTGTTGCTAACGTATGATTGGTCAGTGGTGGTTCTTGGGCGGGACTTAGCGAAGGGTGAATTGTGAATGGATGGCGGCTGTCAGTGGCCAATATTCTTCATTGGCCACTTAATGAACATGATTTCATCTGCGAATGGATCCAGTGGTCTCAGTTGCAAACAATGACTGCACCATAGGCTAGGCAACCTCTTCAAAATCGTATACATGTGTACTTTCTTCTTCTATGGTCCTTTGAAGGCTTTACTTATTCCAAACAGTAATTTCTCTGTCACTGACTTTTGATTTTGTTACACACTGCACCTTTAAAGCAGCTACTGTACTGTAGATTTTTCCACTTTGGCACCCCCTAATAAAAACTAATATGGCATACATCTTTTATCTTGTTTCTTCTTTGAGCTCTCTCCAGCAAGTAAAAGTTGGACCTATATTGACTCTTGTCTTATCTCTTGCTGCTATTTTCTCTCTTTCTTCTCAATGCCTCCGATATTGTCCTCTTGCATTTATTTGCTGACTTAGCCATGGTGCACATCCAAAACTACTTGTGTGTATATAACCAATTGTGGCATGTGACACAGTGCCATAAAACAAAAACGAACTTTCAGATGATCTGGAACACTGGGCTGGAACACAAAGTTGTGAAATGTGGTTTTTCAGCCCAAGGACACTGCAGCTCCAGGAATGTGAATAATGAATGTCAGTGTGCCATCAAAACGAGTCAGAAACACAGAGTTTTAAGGTTGGAAAGGTATGTTGAGTTGCTTTAATTCCCCCTTAAAAAAGAGTTGTGTTTGTGTTATTGCATTACCTTTACCAACTGGGTGATTTCACTTGAAGGCATAGGTAGAAATCCATCAGCAAGGCTACATGGCACACTGATCTGCTAGCTTAACTTAAATCTTTATTTAAAAGAAAATGTTTCACTTAAAAAAAAAAAAATAGAGCTTACAGTTTGCTTTAAGTTGTTATTGTATATAGTCTTTTGAACACATTTTTCACTTAATAAAATGACCACAAAAACACAGAAGTTACAGATGAAAACTTTCTACATTGAACAGAAGCACTGAGTAGTTGGAGGACATCTCATGTGACTTGTGTGTGGCATTTTGTCCCAGCAGGGACCCAGCTGTTTCATGATGGTATAAGGTTTCAAAGCTTAATTTGTGGTGAATAACTTTATCACACGTAGTCACATTTTGTGTCTCAAGAGTCGGAAACCTCAACTTAGCGTTGATATGACTGCAGTAAAGACATTAGTACTGTGGGGAGGAGGTAGTGAGGAGGCAGCAACAGGGTGGTGACTTCTCTCCACCCCTCTAAGAGGGAGGGAAATAGAAGTCAAATAGGAGAAGAGGGGAAGTCTCTAATGAAGCCAGAGAGAGCACAGAAGTGAGGTATCTTAATAGGACCTTCATACAATCAAACAAAGAAGAAGCAAAGGGGAAAAGTTGTAATTTAGGGAATCAGCTCTTCACTGTTTATCACATAGTCTATTAGAAAAAGCCTGTGACTGTTGATTTTTTGCTAGACTTTTTTTTTTTTTTAATTATTGATCAACCTATAGAGAGCAATTCCAGAGTTCCTGTGAAGCCTTTTCATTTCAGAGAAGACAGACAAATAAAGTAAGTAAATTAGTTTTGACTCAGTTATCTTATGTGCTGTTCATGTGTGTTAATAAGTGTAGTAGCTAGGCCTATTAATAGCCTAGTTATAACAATAAAAAGGATGAAGCGGCAGCTGGAAAAACCGGCTGCAGACACGTGGCATGAAACTAAACACGGTAACAACGTTTAGGCAACTTTAGCGTCTATCAAAGGCGCGTAAATGTGTATGATACACAAAGTTAAGACGTTCACGGAGGGAAGGTAAGCGCGCGTGAAACAACACGAGGAATACCACTGAGAAGGGGACGTCTGTTTTCGGAAATGACTGCTTAGTGACTGCCATGCTTTTAAAGGAGTTTCCTTATTCAGTTCAGCTTCACCGTGCTAGTAAACGAATGTATCAGAAGAGCTTTTTTATTAGTAGATATGTTTTCATAGTCCTAACTCCAATACGACTCTGATTTGTGGAATTCAAGCCAATTTAAAACTTAATTTGATCTATGTCACAAACAGCGGTTGCGTTTTCTCACTAAGATAAAGAAAGTGTGGCCTTCACTGGCTCCCCGCAGAGCCGGAATTTTTACAAATTAGTCATACAAACGCGACTCAGATATTTAAAGGCCAGTTTCAAAACGTTTGTCAGGTTCCAGTCCAAAAAAGGTTAATGCAGTGTAGTCTAGTAATTGTGCATAATAACTGGCTTGCCTAGAAAACGTAAATGGATCATTTGAATTAAATTCCAAGATTAATTGAGCATCAAATAGGCTCTATGTTGTTATTCATGTCCATCAATCTGCAAGCAGCCAACATAGACTACTGCTCTTTCTTTTTGTTTGCTTTAGCTAAAATATCCGTATTATCAATCTAGTTAATTAAAATCAATGTTATCACCTTAGGGGCGGGAAGATAACTGAAAACTTTCTCTGGACGTCTACAGTTTTATTTTATAATTTGATCACTTCGATGACTTGAGCAGCAAGTGAACGCAGCATATTCCCTCCAGTGCGTGCCGCTCAGCCGAGTCAGTAACCGGACCCAGGCTGAGGTCATGTCCGCGGTGAAACAGCTGCCTGCCGGCCGGGCAGCATCGTAGGGTTGCTTTTTTGGACTCTGCAGGGAATAGAGGCACTCGGGGTGTGTGGTTTATTTTTCTGGAAACTTGTTACGATTGAAAGTTTGTCATGCGAGTATTTACGTCCTACGGAGTTTGATAAACAGGACTGGCCAAGGTCAGCAATATACCCAGCAGGGAAAAGAGAGCAGAGCAGGATGTGAGTAGCAGCAGGAAGACTTGAAAGAAAGGAGGGCACGTGTTAAAGAAAACGCCTCATGATCCATTCAAATAACTGTAAAAGAAAAAAGAAACAGAATATGTAACCCAGTATGACCACAACTCCATCCACCGATTGAACTCCATGACCAAAACAGTGCCAAGATTGCATTATTCAGCGGGTTCTCAGGTATTTCAGGAAACAGTTTCCTTATATGGCATTTTCCCGGTGTAATGTTTCTGTTCTCCCACTATACACACCCACACACTCTATACACACCCACACACTTGGTAGTGCTATGACAAGAGTTCACACCTGCCTGCCAACACTTATAACACTTTGCTTTCATGTTTTACTTGTTGGCAAATCCTGGTTGTGATGACCTTCCTGCATCACCACACAGAAGCACTCCTGTTCTCCTCAATGACAACGTGAACTTTCCATTTAACAGCGCAGTAACAGGAGGCACTAAATGGAAAGTGAGGAAGAATGTGCAACATGCAGAAGTAGAGGTTGAGGCTGCAGGTCAGATGGTTGTGTTCAACTGGTGTGACTTGTTTGTCTCGTATAAGTCCACGTGTTTATTTAACCTGAGCTCGGACACACACAGGGTAGCACTTGATACCCCAATGACACACACACATAGTGCTTGTGACACCTAGCAGCCATGACTCGTGTTTCTGTCATTGTCATCCGTGCAATGGTTTCCAATGTCTGTTTTTATTGTGTCCTGCCGCAGTCACTGTTTTAAATCCAGCACATGTGACAGTAAAGTCTATACTATGGACTGTTTTACACTCTACATTAGAAAAAAGAGAGACTTGATTGTAACTTTTGATGTAAGTACTGAAATAGTTGTCCGAGAAGCAGGGAGAGGAGTAAAACAAACTACAAGTGATACATTAAGAAACTGATATTTGCAATTAAAACACACCAGGATTAAAAAGAGGAATGAGACTGATACAGCTTTTTATTAATAAAAGATGATTGGATTAAAATCATCTCTGCTAGTGTTGCAAACATTTTAGGTCATGGTGAGAGCCGAAAGGGAGGTGATCCAGTTTATGATGAATATCTGGGAAATTGCAGCTTGATTTGTCTAAATCAGACTACTCAAGCTTCATATTAGCTCTGGCTGAACTTTCTCTACTCCGATCGTTGATTTGTTTGTGTTCCATCTCCTACCCTGTTTATGCAGGCCATCGCTTTAAAGCAGGAAATAGAATGGATTGATATTAACTACTGTTTAGTTGTAAAGTACAGATGTTCTCATGGTTGCACATTTGAGACTGACATTTTTCACTTAAACTTAATGAAATGGGTTTTACCCACATGAGGTCAATAAAGTACAGCAGCAGCTGTGCTGTTTCAATATCACAAGATGTTTTGAATTATACAAGTCATTTCTGCCCAGCATGATTTATTCATCCTCGATTATAAATGGTAACACTCAAAAATGTAACGTTAACATGTTGAAAGAAATTATTGTTTAACTGAATTAAATAATTAACTGGCCTTTTTATACAGAAACATACAAAGATACCATAAAAAAGGCCTGAACCAGCATTCTGTTATATCTGTGATATATGATGGATATTGATTATTTTTTTCACCTCCACAGTGACTGATGTTTGACAGATGCACAAAGTGTTATTATTCTGCAAAATTATTATTTGTGTAATTTTCTTTCTAGTATCTCAGATTCACATAGAAGTAAAAAAAAATGTAGGCCTTAGTCACACCTATGTCCTACCCGGGACGGAACATCAGTTTCCCGACCCCTCAAGGTCTTAATCTAAGAATCCTAGAAACATTCTTGATTAAATAAAGTTTGATTAATTGATGGTAAAAACAACAATTGCAGCTCATGGTTAAAGGCAAATTAATAGTTGTGTGTTATTATTGGTTGGCATAGCTCTAATTATCCAGAAGAAAGGAGTATGGGACACTAATTGGGATGATGCTATGGAGGCTTACGTGCAGCCCTCCAGAAAGCCTACATCTTAGCTTGTTGTAGATAACTTGGACAATGATCTCAAGTGGAAATGGACATCCACTGTGGTTTGAAATCCATCTGCAAAGCTCTGCCGAGAGCCAGAACAGTGTGAAAGAAGCACCATGCTGGGACCTTTCCTTTGCACTCAGTCACAAACTGTGCCTCTTAAAGTGTGAATTAATTAATAGGTTCATTTGTGGCTTGTATATTTACATAACCGAGTGAATGAGTGCTGCCCCACCCTGTCACCTCGATGTGGAGTGAGGAGTTTAGTGTTTGCGTGTGTGTGCAAGCAATATTCAAGGGGTTTTCATTGTGGGGTGTCAGTTACAAAGAAATCCTCCTTTTCAAACTCTCTTTTCAGGACAGAGGCGGCTCACTGGGCTGTGAGTAATCGCATTACACACAAGCCTCATGGGCACACGCAGAGAATAATCTGTCCCATCTGAGCCTCCCTGTTTCTTGTGTATAACACACACACACTTCATTAAGAAGTGTTTCCCGTGTGAGGATTTGACAGCAGCGTCCTGCCTCTCTGTGCCGTTCCCTGGTTAAGTGGAGTAGCTGTTAGTTTCTTTTCTTGTTTGAGACGTTTTCCTGTGTGTTTATGTATTTAGAGATCTTGTTCAACTTGTCTTAACAGTATTGCTGCAGGTTAAACTGACCAATGACCTGTCTGCATTTGTGTGTGTGTTTTCAAGGTGGTCATGACTGATCTGACTGTATTTAGCCGGTCAGTTTCAGCATTTTTGTTTGAACACAGCAGAGTTTACATAATGGGTGCATGTCTGCTCATGAAGATAAAAAACAAAGCTAAACAGTGGTTTGAGTTTTGTTCCCATCTCATTCAGTCAATCTGTGCTGCTTACAGATGGTAATCCCATCCTGATAAGATGCTTCCCCAATTTCCTTTAGAAAAGTAGACTGAGCTCTCAACATAGTTTCAGCTAGTCAAGATGAAGAGTGGATTTCTTTGGACAGTGAAATGAAGAGTGAGGTACCCATTAATCATTTACAAAACAATGAGTCATAAGTTATACTCATTAGGCAACCTGAAAGAAAATTTAGCACCTGAAAGTGCTCCCATCAGCCCCCCACCCTGATGAAGTAAATCTTCTCTAGCTTCAGCGCAATTCAAATGTATTCCTGATTGCCAAATCACAACATGATACAAAATATCTGGGCATTTTACATGGTGACATTAAGCTCTATAAATATTACACAAAGAAAGCAAATAAGTTTAAAATGTGTTTGTTAAGAGGATCTTAGGATGGATTATAAGGTTTGATCTCGGGCTGTCTTTGTGTGAGTTTAATGGATTTAAAAGGTTGTGTTATGTGTAAACATGCCATCTCATTCATTTTGAACAAGTAGGTGTGTCCTTACTTTTGACCGTACTGCTCTGTATGTATAAATAGAAGTAGATATTGTATTTTAGCCTATCCAACAGTTTAGTATCCATTAATTTGATCTTTTGTGAAGGACACATGTCCCTTTGGGGTCGCCATAGTGCAGGTGGATTTGTGCCTGAGTTAGTTGGTGTTACAATGCGAAATGTTTCTGTGCAGTACAGTGCAGTGCAATATAATACAATGCAATATACTTCATTGTCCCCTTTGTTTTGGACTTAAATGCTGTCCCTTCACCAAAGTTCAGTTTGTAGACATAAAAACAGACAGTGATCCACTTGTAACCAGAAGCAAGTAAACCAATGTGAATGGGTGAATCAGACAACAGCATAGACCACACAATACATTAGATGTACAATATGTTTTATTACAATAATTGGGAAAGTGAAAAAAAATCACAACTAGATGTGAACTCTGTGTCCCTTCTCCATTTGTTATATATTAAACAGTTCAGTTAGGCAAAGCTAACAACCTTGGTTACATTAGAGTTGCCTTAAAAAGGTTAACCGGGGTCATAGTCTAACCCCTCCGATTATATTACAGACTAGTCAACATCTAACCATTCAGTCACTGCTTGACTCTGCGCCACCATCTGCTCAGCTGTGATGACAACTGTGCTACATGTGCTGCAGATAGTGATGAGATTTATCACACAGGAATCAGAAACAAATATCTGATTACTTCATTTCAGTTGAAAACACGAGTTAAATTGAACAAATATTCATATTTCACAAGTTTGGTGTATCATTTGATAAATAAGTACATATTTTGGTAATTTCTGCTTTGACAGTTTATAGTGTAAAACTACATTTAACCAGTCCAGTGATGCTTAAAATATTGTGGTAGATAATTGTCTAATCATATCATATAGATAGGAATGCTGCATGCAATTATACAAAAAAAGATAATCAAATTTGTCATTCATTATTTTCTCCTCCTTCCTCCCTTGTTCTCCTTCCTCAGCAGCCATGGCGCCCCCTCTCCTCCAAGCTTACAGGAGGCGCTGGTGGATGGCTGTGACAGCGGTGATTGAAAACCTGCTGTGTTCAGCTGTGCTGCTGGGCTGGGGTTCCCTGCTCATAATGCTAAAGAGGGAGGGGTTCTACTCCCACCTCTGTTCAGGTAAAATTAACTTTAACCTGTTTGTAAAGTACGCAATGTATTCAGTTTGCAGCCAAATTGCAGATACTTAGCCTCTTTTAGCACAGAGTGTCTTTTGTAGTGAGTGCAGATTGGGTTTGACATTGTCTTGCTAAAATGAGCAATATCTTCTCTGAAAACACCTTGAAACCACATTGTGTGGATAGTGTCATTACCATGAGAGAGAGATCGAAAGGTTTGTGTGTGGTCTCTATTTTTATCACACACCTCTCATAACAACCATGTACGCCTGTTCCCACAGTAAATGACTCCGTGGTTGTGCCCGTGGGCAATTCCTCTAGTGGTGAGGTGGAGGAGTGGCTCAGCTGCGTGGACCAGGAGGAGATGCTAAATCTGGGCTTCACCATTGGTTCCTTTCTGCTCAGCGCCACTACTCTGCCGCTCGGTATCCTGATGGACAGGTTTGGTCCACGTCCAATTCGACTTGTGGGCAGGTAATGGTTGTAAAACATTTGCAAGTATGAGAAAATGTGTGAGGCAATGTGCATTACCGCATTTCAGACAGCCTAGTGTTATGAAATGTTTTTATCACGTGAGCACTACACTGCTCTACATTTTTGTCCTACTACTACTGAAGTTCTAGTTAAACATTAAAGTGGACAGATGACATTCCTAAAGGGGGAAGAGGAATGCCTTCTGTTTTTTTTTTAAAGTGTGTGAATCAGTAAACACAGGTGGGGCACTAATTTGTGTGTTTCTGTACATTTCACATTCACACTCTGTAAACGGCTGAGGGAACAGAAACACGCCTGTGTTTTCTAATGTAATTACATGTCAAAGTTCTCTAATAGGAAAACTGAACAGCTGTTAGTGGCTTTAGTATATGCGAATGGTTGCCGTATAGGATTCAAAACTAACGATACATATTTTCTCATAATTTGTTGTTTTATTGTATGTTTTATTTGTATTGTATGAAAATAAATATGATGAATTCACAATGACTTGTCTTATGAAACATTGTGTGAAACTTTCTCTTAATTATGTGTCAGTGTTGTATGACTCAGACACTTACGAGTCACCAGTAGATTATCTTGTTCTTACTGAGTTTCTGTTCTCGTTTCCATACTTGGAATTTTTACAATTTTTTTTATTCCTTCTTTTTTCCCTTTACAGTTCATGTTTTGGTCTGTCGTGCATTATCATGGCTGCGTCTGCCTACAACCCTCACCGTGAGTACAGTCATACTACAATACAAGTTATAGAGATCAGACAAATATCAATCAAGTTCAAAACATCACAGGCCTTATACAGAATACAGATCTGTAAAGCTGCAATACATAATATACATAATACCAATATATAAGTGGTCGCCATATTGGTCTGGAGTTTGTGTAGCTTCAGAGGTTTTAGTTTTAATAGACAGCTGAAAGCTTTTGTGATTTAATTTTACAAAGCAGCCTGTCTGGAAGAGAAGAAGCATTTTGTCTCCATTACCTACAGTACCAGTCAAAAGTTTGGGAACACTATCCCATTGGATTCAATAAGATAATGTTTCCAAACTTTTGACTGGTACTGTATGTGCAAATTAGTGAATTTTGATATGCAGTCTACAAAAACGAAGGCAGACCTTTGGATATAGTATGTAATAGAAGTTCCTTTAAACTCAATATTTTATTTCTGTGTAAAAATACTTCTTTGACGTTTGTCTTCTATTTCTCTGCAGTTCTGTCAGCGCTCATCTTCTTGGCTCTCTCCCTGAACGGCTTTGGCGGCATCTGCCTGACCTTCACTTCTATCACGGTGAGACACACACACACACAGCAACAGCAGTTCTAAAAAAAACAAAACAGAAAAAGACATACTTACGCTACAGATACAGTACCAGTCAAACGTTTGGAAACATTATCCCATTGAATCCATTGGGAAAGTGTTTCCAAACTTTTGACTGGTACTGTATATGAATATAAATTTGAATGTAATAAAGAGACTCTCATTTTGGTTCCTCTTTACTTTCAACAGTTTGCAAAAATGTGTGAACCTCTGAAGGTTATCACTTAACTGTATAATTTATAATGTATAATTTGAAATTGTTAGCAACTTGGTAAATTAATGATTTCTAAGTCTAAAAGCAAGGTATTCCACTTATGAACATTTGAAAACCACCATGTGATGGACTGGCAAACTGTCCAGCAGGTTCACTGCATCTCATCTAATAGCTGCTAATATGATAGCTGCTAATATAATAACTGCTACAATAGGTTCCACCTCCCCACATCCTGCAACCATCCATTGGAATAAGCAGGTATAAATTATGGATGGATGCATGGACCCCAAAGTGGAAACTCAACACAACAAAAGTGCTTGTGATCATTTGAACAAAACTGAATGCCCTTGTGATTTCCAGTTCATCTAAAAATGATAAAACCTAATCTCAAAGGGGATCCAGGTAGACTTGCAACCATCTGAAAATCACTTATTTGGTTGCGGTAGTCATGGGTTATACAGTGATGGAAAAAAAATATTAGACCACCCTTGTTTTCTTCCATTTCTTTCATTCTAATGCCTGGTACCACTAAAGGTATA
>JAPMNP010666174.1:0-12734 GCA_029874935.1 Atherina boyeri | reverse complement strand
ACACACACACAGACACATACGCACACAAAAGCCACACTGCACAGACCAAAGAGCGGAAGACGAGCTCAGCAAGAAAACAGGTTGATGATCAAACTGGTTTAACAGAAGCCTTATGATGTTTGTTCAAAGATCTTGTCTTAGAGATCTGTTTCACATACTCAGCCCTGACAGCTCTTCCGCTGAACTCTGAATGTTAGGGTGATGGATATTTCAGAAGTTTGTGGAGTCCTGTCACACAAACATTCTGTTTCTTTAAAGACCGGTTTCTTGGCACAGGTTTAAGACCGGTCCTAGAGCCATATTTCACTTTGATAGCAAAGTAATATATCTTGAACTCACACCTTGACATGAATAGTAATAAACCATGAGTTTTATTTTCCAGCAAAAACATCACCATCACAGCTGTAAAGGTTAATGCTTAATGAGTTAACCCACTGAGGAAGTTTCATATATGTAATCATTTCCTCCTTCCAATTTCGTAAGTGCTGACAGGAATGAAGGCATCAATTTTACTGATGGCAACTAGCTTGTAGGTGTTTTTGAAATTACAAATATAATAGTTTGATATGCTTCGGCCTTATTATCACGTTGTTAAGTAAAAAAAAAAAAAACATGAATTATGTGGTCATGTAATTTTTTAAGTAAGACAAATGACACTTTTCTGGCCTTCAACCACATGACAGGAAGTTAGAGTGCTTTTTGTGTTGCTTTTCAGGCTTTTTCAAATAAGTTTATGCATCAATTGAACTAAAATTAAACTTTATTCAAATAGACTGTTTTTTCTCAGTTTTCCATGAACTGTCATGAGCTTTAACATTGAACATGCTAACTGAAGCCTGCAGTAGTCCTGGTAGTGATGGGAGATTTGAAGCCTGGTCATTGGTGTGTTCCGACTATGAGGGGACGTTCCAGATCAAGTCCCACTTCGACGATTGTCTAGTTTAGCACAAACCACATGACCTATGACATATGAAGCCTTTTATTGATGAAATGTCACAGAATTATTCAGAGTCTTGTTTTCTGGATGAAAATATTGTACAAAACCCAACACTGTTGGTTGTTTTAGGAGGAAGTTTGGATTGTGTGTTGGCAGTGTTTGTGGTTGTTCAGTTTGGCAGAGTGTGTGTCATCATCACTGAAAGGGGACCCAGGTTCAAGTCCCCTGCCTGGCAACAGAGGTGAACATACTTTCTATCCATCTATCCTCTCTGCTTCATTTCGCCATCAATTGAAGATATAGTCTATCTCTTTGCAAAATGATGGACTCCACATTGCTTGGAAATGTCTTTATATCCCCCAGACTGATGTATAGAAAAACTATTGCTTCTTTAAGATCTCTGCTGATGTCTTTTCTCCTTGGCATTGTGTTAACACACAGCTGAATGCTCCAGACCAGCCTTCTGCCAAGATCTCTGCTGTTATAGAGAAGCCTTCACCTGCTGCTGATTGATTAATAAAGGGCTTTTGATCAGCAGCATCTGGCTGCTCCCTAGTTTCTCTAACCAATGACAGTGTAGTGTGTCGTTGTTCATATTAGGTTGCATTTGCCAATTTTCTAAACCTTGTAAGGGCGACTTTTAAAAAAAAAATCATGTCCTTATACAGTATGTAAAACTTTTAGAAGGAAGGAGGGAGTACTTTCTTCTTCACAAGACTGTACATTTCTGACATACAGACGATAATCTATGATGTCACTTGATTTATTGCAGCAGTAAAGGATGGATGTTCTTACCCCAAGGGGACTGTCACTAGTGATCTGTCATGTTTACCCAGAACATAATAAAACACACCTGACTGCAATATAAAACAGCAAAATAACCAAATCTCTTGAGCAATTTTTAAAAATCAAATTACCACAAAGCAATGCCCTGCAAAGATTTTTACCAGCTACTGTAGAAAACTACCCAGTAATGACTAAGTTTTCCAATGAAATTTCATGTAACAATAGCGATGATATATATCAGAGAAAGTATGATAATTGCATGCATATGTGTTACTATTCTCATGTGGATGAGTGGGTGCACATGTATCCCTGATCTCCAACAGCTTCTCTTTGTACTCCCTTTTTCTCCCACTGTTCTTCACCAACTCAGGTGAAAGAGAGCCTGGGAACAGCCAGGTTCCAGCTTCCCAAAAGCCTCTCAGTGCTCATGTCTTACAATAGAACAAAGATTGTCTCAGTGTTGGGATGCTTATGGGGAAACCCAACCCAAATAGTAATGGCCACAGTTTTACAACTTGGAACCCAGAGTGGAAGATAGGATTTAGTGTATAAGCCTTACAGATTATATATATATTTTTTAAATATTTTTGTATTGTTTTCTGACAATATGACACAATGAATGACACAAGATTGTGAGGTGTGTGTTATACCTACTTTTGGATGGGGAATTGATTTGTGTTGCCTCCTTCTTGAAAATTTTGAACTGTTTGGATTAGCCACAGAAAAGCATGGCTTTTGAGGGGTTCAGCATCTCTTGAGCAGTGTAAACATGTACTTTCAGATAAACCAATAAACAAACCTCATATAAGACCTTTTTATTCTTTCAAGAGATGTTGTAGGGGCAATGTGTATAGATGTGGAGTATTGGAAGGATATAACACCACAGCACAGATCCCAAATGCTAAACATATTCTGATTTGGAGGCTAGTGGCAACCAAATCTCTATATAGCTGTTTAGTTTTGGGTGTGATGTTCGGTTTGGCCAGCATCTACAGTATATGAAGCCCATTTCAGATTTGCACTGCCTTCCATTAATTAGGCATCAACTGGCTGTATCCGTGTCATTTTTGATTGATCATTGTGGGGTCAATCTACAATGTTAAACACAATTTGACAGGATTGAACCTTACACTTAGAGTATGTATCACTCTCATCATGTTTAAACTGCTGCAGATAGATATATATAGATATATACTTTATTGATCCCCCAAGGAGCTATGAGGAGTTGTATAGTCTGATGGCTGAGGGAATGAAGGATCGCCTGAAGCGCTCAGTGATAGCAGACGGTCCCTGCATCCACTCTTTTGCTCGGCGACAGTGCTATGCAGGATTCACCAAGATGCTTTGCACCTTAATGATAATAATGCATCTGTTTATATAGCACTTTTCAAGATTACTGAACATTACTGAATGCACTCTTCATTCACTCGCATACTTGATGATAGTATGCTACTTGTGTAGCCACAGCTACTCTGGGGCAGACTGACAGAAGTGGGGTAGTCATTTTGCGCCATCGGCCTCTCTGACCACCACTGATGATGCATACATTTACTCATTCATGCACCAGCGATGTTTTCACTGGAGGCATGGAGGGTGAAGAGTCTTGCCCAGGGACACAAACACAGATTGCTGGGAGCGAGGTTTGAGCCGCCAGTCTTCCGATCATTGGACGACCTGCTCTACCAACTGAGCTAACTGTCGCCACTTGCTTGCATGTGGTTGCTTGCAGAGGTAATGCAGGCACATTACCAGAGAAACAGACAGAGCATTAACTGGTCAATTTGGCTTCTGATTTGTGCCTAAAAATTGAGTTGTGGTTGCAACACCAATGCCTTACTGAGTGGTTTACAAATTCAACCCACTTCAAGTTCTTGAAGTGGCAATAAAAAAGAAGAATGCAGCAAGAATTCCCTTGAAGGGCAATTAAAAGAAAAACATGGCAAGAATTGGGTTGGCACGTTCAAACTGAACCTAGGGCTGGATGTATCATGAGGCAAATGTAACTTTAAGTTTGGCAAACTGCAGATGGACCCTCTTGTGGATCCCAGGCATATCAGGCAGGCTCCATTGAAATAAAAGAAATGCCTGGAAGTCTGTATTTCTTATTATTGTTATTTATTATTATTCATTTAGCCTGAATGTCTTTAACAAGCAAGATTCTCAATTTCCTGCCTTCCTTTAACTCTTGCTACTGTTTAAAATCAATCAATAAATAAAAAGATATCAAAGCCCCAAACTTGACAGACTTCATTCATGAGGAATACCTATCAGTCTGTCTGTCCGCCTGTGTGGGTGTGGTCATGTCTGTTTGGAGTTTCTGAGCAGAGCATTGTACAAAGTGACAACCCCATCAAAGAGACTGAGCCTGCATAAAAGGACATTTTATGACTGTGCCCTTCAAAAGAACAGTTTGAGGAGTTCAAAGCACACACACAGGGAGAGGCAAGCTGTCGATGGAAACTTCAGTGCAGAACTAACACTGAGACAGTGAGAGGATGAAGGGAAAGAGAGAGAGAGGGGGAAAGTGAGAAAATACATAAAAGACAAAGGGAGGAAAACCCTCAAAAGCCATTTGATATCTGTCATCAAAGATTGATACAAGCCTGCCGTACTTTGCATTTTCAGCTCGATGCTAAATCTTTACCATGAGGTTGTCATTCTCTCCACAGCACATCAAGCCTGCTGTGGTGTTTGATCGATCTTGCCGGTTTGCACGTGTGCTTTAAGTGCACACACCTTCCGTCCATATGCTAAAGATTTCTTCACTAGACCCGAACAGTCATTTTGTGATTTACAGAGAGGTATTGATGTTTGGTTAAAATAGGTCCAGCAGTCAGAGCTGATGGACTGACCTTTTGTACACCTATCTGCTGAAGATTTAAAGCTTCAGCTGAATCATATGGCACAAAGGCAGACACAGGCAGACACCTACTGTGTTTTTAAATAATGGCTGCAAATCAAAGATGTCATGCTGCATTTTCTGCCAAAATTGCTTTCAACTCATAAAAACTTCTTAATATAGTTTTCACTCACAAGTGACACATGATAAAACCCTATGAAATTAGATTATTTTATAAGGTGTAGAGAAAGATATTTATGTTTGTTCATGAGTTCATGTATCTGTATGTCATGATCATTCACTTTATCATCTCAGTTTTTGAACTTGAAAGTTGTCAAGAAAATTGTTCTTATTTGTTATTACTCCTGTCTGTGTTTGGTTGAATATGGTGCCTAAATGATGTCTGTAAGGTTTAAATAATGTGTTGTGTAGGGGTGTCCCCGACAAAGAATTTTTCAGATCGTCAGATCTTGCCTTTTGTGGACGAATGGTTGAATCATGTTGTTTTTTCTTCATTACAATGTAATCTGCGTCTTTTTTCTCTGCAGAGAAAAGAGCTAAAAACACCCCATTAAACAAATGTCATTCTTCACTTTGCAAGATGTGATGGTGATATTTTTGCTAAGGCCGTCGTACATGCTCCGATAGTTTTCGCTTTCTGTGCATGTGCACTTTTAAGTGTTTATGTGTAGTGCGCTATGCCTTCATCCATTCTATCTCGCAGTTCTCACCGGGTCCTTTGACAATGGCTGGGAGTTGCAAAAGAAAGTGTCCTTAAAGTGTATGATAAGAAGAGTAAGGCCCCAGAAGAGAGAAACAAGACCAGAATTTATTTTTAGGAGATTCTGTCCCACGATGGCGTGCGCTGAAAGCACAGGTTGGGTTTCCCATGATGCCTCAGACGCCACGTTTCTACGCAACAGGTAGGCTAAAGTTCGGCATGCTATTTGGAGAAATGCAATTCAGATTAGCCTACTTCTAGAAGAAGCTATCTACGTCTATATTGTAACTTTCCACCCACGTGATGAAGAGGGATGACGTATCAATATGCGCTGCGCCAATATGTTGCCGTTCCTCATGTTATCGTTCTCCAAAGTCACCCAACGAGACATCTTTCAATAACTTCTTTGAGAACCAAACTATAACTTATGACAGTTATTGTTTCCTTTTAAGCAAAGAGATATGAGGCGCACAGATGCTGTGATCTATTTTGTCTGATTATGATTGTGCCGTTGTCTGTAACATAATGGAAAAAAAAAAAAAAGCAAAGATGTTTTCTACATCTGGTAATACAAGTGGAATCGGTTTGTGGTATTCATGATATACAGTATGCTAGGTTTATTAGCATCATTGGCTTATGTTGACTTTGAATTAACTTGAATTGGTACACACATATAATGTGTTCATTTAACTGAATCATATCTTAATTGGTTGATGTGATTTCTGTTTGGGTCAGGTGGTAACATTACTTTAACAAACCCCTTCCATTCCAACAAGAAAGCAGCTCTTGTCTCGATCGTGCAAGATGGCATGACAGGGCTCAGAAGTGAAAGAGGATTTGGCCAATAAGAATGTTACTGCCAGCTGCCATGCCGACTGATAAAATAGATCCATCATACTTCTTCTATTACTATTTTTGTTTACAGATCAGTTCAGAACCTCCACATGAGATGCTTTGATCGGTAAACATGAGAGAAAAGTTACCTGTATTCAGGGTTTCATGTAGAACATCCACAAAGGTGTTTTATTTTTTTCTTTCTTCTTTCACCACTGCTGATTGGAGCTGAAGCTAATAAGCACTGCTGAGTCATTTGATGTGGGATTGAATTTCAATAGCACCCTGTCCAACAAGGGCCTGAAAGCCAAATGTTCACAAGTGTTGGTGGGTTTTCTGTCTTTTGGGTGCTTAGACGAAAACATCTTAGACTTCAAAATGAGGTCCAGTACTGGTTTGTGCAGGGAGAGGACATTTTCTTTACTCTGTGTTGTGTTTAACATGGTGTGTTGTTCTAGTGCTGGTGATTAGCAGAGGTGTGAGGAGGTTGGCGGAGGTGGCAACCCTGCCCTCACGTACCAAACTAATCCTCATATAACAAAGGCCTGCTTCTCTGCTCTGCTGGACTCTGAGCCCTGCCGGACTCTGCTTCAGCCTCCAGGCACAAAAACCTGCTGTTTACAATTTACCCAGTCCTGCTTTAAATGTTGCTTCACTCCTAGAGAGAAAGAAGGGCGTGGCGTGGGGGGGTTTGTAGAAATGGAAAGAAGGAGAGAGTCAGAGAGGACACAAAGGTGCTGTTTTGTCCGGTGGGAACAAGGGAGCTATTACACCAGGGATGCAGAGAGGAAGGAAGGAAGGGAGAATCAGGGAGGGGGGCGATTGGAAAAGGAGGAGGAGAAGGCCCCATCAGGGATTAGCTGGCCAGCTGCTCCCTCAGGGACCAGAAATGAGCTGCGCTTTAATTCTGACAGGAAGAGTGACTCTGGAGGGAAGACAAAAAGGAAGGATAAATAAAGAGGCAAACAAAAGGTACAGGAGAAACAGAAAGACAAATGTTATATAAAAACGGATCAATAATGTAACAGCAGTTGCAGAAAGAAGGGATAAAATCCCATTTGAGGTTTCAGTTATACTAGGAATTATAACCCAACACACAGAATACCTTCAGCAAATAAAACCCTCATTATCTATGTCATGGTAGTCTGCAGGTTGGGATAAATGAACAGTCCTGGCATTTAATATTTTTATTTCTATTTTCTTTTTTTTCCTTTTTTTTTGTTTTCCTTTGTGTTGACAAACTGGACATCTTAAGCCATTCTGGTATGAACAATCAAGATGAAAGTTGACGCCTGTTTACGCCTGTTTTTATCAGGACAGAAAGTTGGATTACATGCAACATTTTCAGATGTTTTCTTACAATGGCTTTGTTAAATGAAATTACAAGAATGTTAAATGCATTGCAAAATTACCCGCAATGTCTTTGAAACATGATCCTGTTTCTTCCATTTTCATTTGAAATATTGTACTGTATGTGCATAGCTTTTTTTTCAGAGTATGTTTTAGCTTCTTACTTCTTATTAACGTTGTAACAGCTTGTATACTGCACTCAGATTAAAGGAGTTCTCACCAATTTCCAAAGTTTTGTTTTGCAAAGAAAATTTATGAAAAGTTTGATTCAAAACTGAAAGAAGATTTCAAGGCTACTTGGTATTCTTCTGCATTATTTCTGAATGCACCTCCCCCCCTCTCATCCACAAAAAACTTAACAAAGATTTTTTGCAGTTTTATGAAGAGCATAAAACTGTTGAGATATCAAACTTGTGTTTAAGCCATTTAAAGGTAAATTGTGAGTTTGAAATAATGAGTGGGAAATGTTGAAATAGCCCATCACAGAAATATTTATTTTCTTTTAGACTACTTTCAGAACCTTAAAAAATGCTTTGATCAACTAGAGCAGAGTTCAATTCCGGAAAAGTTGGAAGTACTTAAAATTCTTAATTTGGCTTGGCTAGAAGTCTCTATGTAAAAATCTATAAGCGCTAGCATGGATGCTAATCATTTTCAGAAGAAAACAGGATGGATGTAGTTTGATTCATTTGCTGGTTACTTTTGTGTGACTCCTAACTGATAACACTTCAGATGAGGGTCTGGATGATGAGTGACCTACAGTTCCACAAATTTCAAAAAGATTTTTGGAGACGAGCTGCTGGTTGCTGCACATTTCTATGGTGTCCTCTGCTGTGAAGAATGGCGGGATTTTTAAGCTCCTCAGACTGAATGGCAAAGACTTTTCACTGTATACATTTATAATCTGAAAGCATGGCAGCTTTCTAAGATGACTAAAATATAAAGGCACTGAATAACATAGAACACATTTAATTTCCTCAGTGCAAAATTAAGATCACTTGAGATTGAATTAAAATATGATGCAGGACTGATAACTTGCTTTTCTAAAGCAAATCTTTACACAGGTAAGGCGGGGAAATGTGTCAGTAGACAGAGGCAGTACTCAGGAGGTCTTGGCTGATGGACCACAGAAGCTGTGCATCTCTTTAGAATGAATCATCATTACTAATATCGCCATCAAGGCAACGAGACAGCGGGCAGCTTGGACACACTGCTATTCATGTAGCACATGAAATGAAGCCATCAAGCCGGAAAAATTAATACAGGCAACGGAGCATCACCAAAACCAGTCTAAATTTAAAACCTTATGAGGAAAAGTTTGCAAGGCCAAAGAGAGAAAGAAGATGCAGAGGGTTTTTTTTTCCTTCCTTTTTTTCTTTCTTTCTTTCTCCATATGGCAGCCATTTGTCTGGAGGAGGTCTGTCAGACATAAATAATAGGTTATGAAAAAACAGGAGGGAGGGGGTCGCTTGCTTTCTTCCTGAGGGACAGGTTCTCTGGAGGCCCTGGTGTCCTTCATGGCGAAACACTAAGAGAGTAAGACAAGGAGAAACAGAAAGAGATGGGCCGATGGAGAAAATTTGGGGTGGATATACAAACTTTGCTAAAGAGAAATGATTATTGTGTTGTTTGGAACTATTGTGCATGTCAGAAAGGCATGTTATGTATTTCAAAGTTTTATAATTGAAAGGTTTTCACCTGAATGCCAGCTCCCTGCAGCTATGAATCATTGCATTAAAACAAGATGAAGTTTGATTAATTGACCAATCAGTGCAGCAGGAAGACAAAAAGCCATGAAAAAAAGAGAAAATGAAGCAAAGACAGAGAAGAGGAGGAAGTTTTTTGAAAAGCAACATTAAGGCCTTCTCAAGTTTGTGTGCGCTGATTTTCATCGGAAACCAATTAGTTCCAAACCACGAAGACAACACCAAGCCTCGTTTTTAAAAACATCCTCTCTCTTTCCTCATACCCCCCCCCCACCCCACCCCACCCCCCACCTCCTTGCCTGTTCATGTGTCAGGCTCTGCAGCTCTCTGCTGGGTCTAGACTGTGTGCATGCATGCAAGCATATGTGTGTATGTCGAAGCGTGTGCACTCAGAGGCATCGTGATTAACATTCGCCCCAATTCGCTGAGGGACACGCATTCTAAGCCCTTCCTTCCTGCTCCGAGTGGAATTCTCATTAGCTGATAACTACTTTTCAAGAGACTGCTGCATTCCTCTGCTGGATACCAGGGGCCTTGCAGGACTCCAGAACACATGCACACGCACAAACTTACATACACACACATGCATGCACAAGCAAAATCATTCAAACAAACACTGTGTCACTGACACACGGAGAGTGGGCACACTTTAATTTTGAGCTTTTTTCATTCACTTATTCAAAAACTGAAAGGTTTCATGACCACACTGTGCACTAACAACTACACCATAACTTGTAACTTTCCACCAACACAAACCAGTAGACAGGCCGTAATAATTTCTGATACCTTCCTGCATTATTCTGTCTTCCTGAGCCAAAGGATGAGAGCACTTCCTTTATTAGATTCTAATCAGAAGTTTATGGTATCTGTTTGCACTGAAACCAAATGCCCCCCTGCATCTTGCACTCAGCTCCCAGGACAATGAGGCTGCTGAGAAGAGAAAAAGTATGGGGGAGTTTCAGTTTTTAAGTCAGGGAAAAGACAGGGACACCTGATACTCAGATTTCTCATCATCACACCTCATTCAGTTTCATGGTTTGTTTCAAACATTAGGGAGATGATAACAATGTTCAGGATTCTGACAATGTTCATAAGAATCTGACATTCCGAACATCTTTGTGGGAATGAGATCATCTGATTTAGGAAACGTAATCCAACCTACATTTGTATGTCACAAAGAAGACAAGAAAGATATCAGCAACAATGTGGAGAATAATCTTCATGCCAAAAGGAAAGGAAAGGTTGGTCATATTTGGCTGGAGTACAAATGTGCAAAAAGTGCTTGGTGAGGGATTAGCTGATAAATGACCAGCTGTTTCATATTCTTTTTAAACTAAATAAATCTAAACTTACTTCCTTTGCTGCCATCTGTCTTTTTGCCTTTAGTAACATCTGCATGGATTTCTTCAAACCCAGATTTCTCAAGCTCTTAAAGAGCGCCATTTGCCGTATGTGTCATGTCAGCAAATGAGACTATTCAGCATCGTCTCATGAAAAATGGCCTGAATACTAGAGAAAAATACCAGAGAAAGTGAAAACAAAGGGCCCATACAGTACTATAAAATATGACTTATATTAGTCTTTCTTTTATTCATAGTTAGAAAAGGAAAAATTCCATTTCCCATTTGTCAGTAAATGAGAGGGAAATGCATCACAAGGAGCTCATCATTAGTAAAATAAACTCACTAACTTTGCTGAAAAGTTGACAGTGTAAACAGTAGTCGTTTTTTGGTCTCTAAAAACTTGAACATGATTGAACATAGCATAGAGAACAAACCATAGGCCCTGAAGCAGAAAATCTCAGCTCATATATTTTATGGGAATTCATATAGGGAGTTTAGAGACTATCTATGCCCTAATACCGGTCAATGGGAATAGAGGTGTTAATCTAAGATGCCAAAATGCAATACTGGCTGCATGCCAGTTGTCTATGTTACTTTGTCTATAGAATGCCCCTAACATTTCACAGGGACCTCAGGAATGATAAATCTTTAAGAGATTATCGATTATAAGGATTTATAATTCTAATAATAATGCTATTAGTCCAAATAATTCTTAAATTATGAACTCTCACCAAGTTATGAAAAATGAAAAAGCTGCTGGGTTACATTTTAGTAACTAATAAGGTGTTATCCATAAATAGAAGGCTTTGAAATTAACATTGTACAAATATAATTGAAAGGAAAAAGAAAAAATAGCCATTATCAAATACAAAATTATTAGTATCCATGTAAAGCACTAACAAATGATTTTTAGAACAAAAAGTAGATATCAACCAATACGCAATGCATGAAAGATCAAATCAGACCAGTACATAACATTAAGCTTTGAAAATCTACAATAATCTCAATTCTCACACACTGAAGTAAACAGAAAACATGTTGACTGTGAACACTAATTGATAATTCTCACACCAAATCAAACTAAACAGGCAAACAAAGACAAAGACAATTTCTAATTTGAACCAAACAACTTAAATATGAACTCACAAAAACGCAAACACCTGTTTTCAGCACAGAATTTAAATCCACTTGACTTTCAACTCGTCATTCCTACAACAGTTAAACAGAAATATTAAACTCTTCTGCTGATTATAATCAGGGAATGTCTAATAGTGATATAATGTCCGTAGACAGACTCTGTTATAATATCAAGAAGACATTGTGTAGGCTATGATGATAATTTAGCTAGTGAGATGTTAAAAGTAGGCTATAGCTAGACAGGATGGCTAGCTAGTTAGATGCTAATGTCCTCTAGTATTTGTTACTTTGTAGTGTTGGTTGGGTCAGTTTAAGTAAAATATGAGTCAAATCCTGATATAAATACAGGCCTTTACATTGAATGCAAGGCCACAACCATGACAAAATATCAGTAGCATTGAAAATTTATTTAAATAGAGGTTTACCGTCATGATAGAAGGATAAGATAGGAAATGGTTTCTTAGTTGAAAATACACGCTAGAGTTGTTCTGGACGACATGAGCCAAAGACAAGTTAGGATGAATTTGTTGATTTCAATCCAATTTAAAGCGTAAACCTGAAATATAGCATAAATATGTTTTCCTATAGAAGCCTGTAAATTTGTCCCTTGCAGAATTAATCCAGCATGCCACCCGTTTCAAGGCCCACTTGGGGAGTTTTTAATTTATCATTTTCACTGAAAATTTTAATCTCTAACCTTAATCATGTTGTTTTGTTGCATTAATTCATTGCCAAAGGAGAAGTAAACAAAACAAACAAAGAAAAACAAGCAAAAACTGTTGTTTTATGTTGATCTTGACCTGGTGCCCTTCTTGTGAGAAAGAGAAAAACATTGTAATCTATTGTCTTTGTTGTCTTCTATCAGCATGTAGCCCTTCTGAAACTTGTACGACGCTAACACACAGCTTTTTGTTTGTATTGGTTGTGTTTAAGTTTTCCTCTCTGGTTCCTGCCATCTACTACCTGTTGGACTGATGCTCTGTAAAAGTCCAGAGTTACCACCCACTTAGCTCTCATTCAGTCATTTGTCTGGCTCCTTCCCCTCCCCAGGAACACTTCCCCTCAGCCTGTAAAATGATCA
>JAPMNP010666164.1:0-19744 GCA_029874935.1 Atherina boyeri | reverse complement strand
TATATATATAATGTGTTTAATGAATGTGAGTTTTGAGTCAAGTGTTATTATTTAAATCTCTTTTATAGTGCACAATCTCAACACACATTCTATTGTGCAGGTATGAATTAACTTAAATTATAGTGATTGCTTCTCCATTTAATTTTTTGTTAACTTATGAGAAGAAAAACAACGAGCCTTCTCTGTTTACTGGCAGTATGCAGCCATCTCCTGACTCTTTCTTTCTGTTGTGTTGCGTGTGGACCCTTGATGCTTTTATCCCACACACTCCAGCGGCCCACACCAACGCCTTCATGTCTCCTTTCAGCTCTCAGCTCTTATCAAGCCCTCAACAAGAGAGACGGAGAAAGTAGATGTGTTTTGTTCTTCAGAGGCAGAGCGCTGTTTGGTGTCATCTGAGATATGAGCAGTCCCCCGTTTGTGTTTTAAAGCAGCGTGTCGAGTCACACAGCTCCTGTCAGTCTGCGTTTTGTCTTGTCTGTGGATATTCAGCAGGCGGTCCCAGTGACAAACACACAGACACATCTTTGATATATCCACTGTTTCTCCAATTAGACTCTCTCACAGACATGGACTGCCTTGTGAGAAAGATTTACAGACTAGATCTAGGACACTAAAATGTTTTCTGTTGGTTTGTGGCTTCTAATTTGATAGAAAACAAAAAACTCCTTCTGAAATGGAAGATAACCAGAGTTTACCCTCCCAGCATGCAAATGATCTCTTCCAGCTTAACCCTACACTCCATTACTCGACCTGATCATA
Source organism: Atherina boyeri (assembly GCA_029874935.1). NCBI lineage: Eukaryota > Metazoa > Chordata > Actinopteri > Atheriniformes > Atherinidae > Atherina > Atherina boyeri. The sequence goes on along the minus strand of JAPMNP010666164.1, from coordinate 18,982 downwards.
TTCTAACAGAAATAATCAACCAAAATACATTTATTTTTCAGAATATGTGAATAAACATTGATGCCTGCGTTCAGATCCGTCGGGTCTGTCTGATCCAGACACATTCAGCTGGAAGAACACACCAAGGCGAAACCCCTGAATACACACGAGATGATACATCCCATCTGGCCTTGAAGCGCCTTTGGATCTCCCTGGAGAAACTGGAGGAAAACGCCAGGTAAGCAGGCATCTGGGCTCCCACTGTAGCTCTGATACCGGAAACATAAAAAAAAATAAAAATGGATGAATGGATTTCCAAATGTTTGCTCCCATGTTTTGTTCTCATGTAAATGATTTCAGGCTTTGGGCTTTTGGAGACAAAAGCATGAAGCCGCTTTGTTTTGGTTTTCTCTTTTCTGGATGTCAGTATTTTGAATTGCATCGCAGCACGGCTCCTGCATTTATCGGTGTATGCATTTCCTCCACTGATTTATTCATCGAGAGACAGAGCTGCAAATCCTCTTCCTGTTTAACCTTGAGGGAATTCAGGAGCCAGCTGTTACAGTTTACAGTATATGAGCAGCTGGGAGTATTCTATTAATAATAGATTTCTATCCATCCACGTGTTATTTTTTTTAAGACACACTTTATCATCTTCTGGGTCACGTATAGGCTGGAGGCTATCCCAGCTGTAGAAGGGTGAGAGGCAGGGCACGCCCTGGACAAGCTGTGAGTCCATGGCAGTTGTGCGGTGGGGTTGACTTGTGTGCTAAGTGAATATTGCATTTTTGTTTTCTCAAGGAGTGAATTGAAAAGGAAATGATCCTCTGTCTTTGGAGAAAGGTATTCTGTGGACCGCCTGGGGAGGAACTAATCAGCACTCTCTCAAGGTGCATGTTTGTCAACTTTTTACTTAGTTTTGTGAACTTTGACAGTAAACTTTGCTTAAAAAAAAGAAGAAATAATAAAGGTTGATTTCATTCAATGATGCCCAAACCCTCATTTGTGTTGGCAGTCAAACTTCATTAATGTGGGGGTTTAGTTTAAGATGATAAGAGAGAAGGAAAAGTAAAATAACATATGCAAAAGTCAACAGTGGCTTGAGGACATTTCACAACTTTAGAAGCAAGCAGTTACAGAAACTATACTGTCATCAGAAAACGTGATTTAAATGGATATGGAATTGTTTGGAAGCTTTTTCTTGTACTGACAGTAATGTGATAAGCTCTAGTAAACCCATCCTTGATTCATTGGTATCTCTTTTTGCTCCGGCCATAACGTCTACAACCCAAAAAGAGGAAAGAGCCAAATGTAAAACAGATAACTGAGCGATGAAAAGCTTAACAGTGGCAGGAACTTGAAGACGAGCAGATAATGAATTTACAACATTATCTAATGGCTCATAATGTGTTTCCTTAAGTTTTCCATTAAATCCTGGCTCTTTGAATCAATGACTGCCATTGGTGCAATGCAGTTTTCAAGGTGGAGAGATTAATCTATGATTTCTCATTATTTGTCTTCTAGCATTTTTAAAAGAAAATCCACCGAATGGGTATGTTAACAAATATTTTTTATTGTAAAATCTAGCATTCTTGTTCTTCTAAGTTCTGTAAGTACAAAACACCAAACAACAAATTATTTTCTCATTGGCAGCTCTGATCAATTACATGAACAGTTCAGCCCCCCCGGGGGCCTCCAGGCTTTCAGGCTGCCGTTATTCCAGCAGGTTTTAAATGCTTCCCTGTTTCAACACACCTGACTCTCATTAATGGATCATTGTGTTGAACTTGACAAAAAATTCTGGATCCACTTTATTTAAATCAAGTGTGTTGGAGCAGGGAAACATCTAAAGCAAGGATCACCAACTCTGGACTCTGGTCGAGTTCTACACAAGCCTCTTGACAACCTGCTATTTGAATCAGGTGTGTTTCAGCAGTGAAATATCGAAAACCTGCAGGACACTGAATCTCAATAATTGGAGTTAGCCATCATTACTTCTGCTTATAGATTAGAGGTGCTCCCACATACTGGTGGTCAATTCATCGGCTGCATTCGGTAAGCAGTACCTGGCTGATACTTAAAGGTGGTACAGAGGATTTTCCAGATCTGCGACGGTTAGAATAATTTTCAAATGATGCATGCACATGACCACCTCCTCCCCCACCTGTCCTCCTATGAAAAGCCTCCCCCTATTACTCAAAAATTAGAGAGGTTGATTGACGTGCCAACAACCAATATTGCATACGGGTCGTTTTCTATTGGCTATTGTTTTTGGGGCCCCACCACGTCCATACTCACTATTTCTTTTTACTTTTTTTTTTCATAAATATGGGCCTGCCACATATCTCTCCAGTAGGTTTTAGCAAAGATTTAAATTTAGTCAAAAAAGAAAAATCCTCTGTACCACTTTAAACATGTTTCTTGTGTTTTATTGTTTTTATTTGTAAAGTGTCCTTGAGTGATGTTAAAGGCGCTTCTTAAATAAAATGTATTATTATTATTATTATAATATTATTATTATTAAACCATTAATTCCAATGGAAGTTTGTGCTTTGTTTTTAACACCCTTTTTCTTGCCAAACTTTACCTCACATGCATCAATGAAGCATATAAAGAGGCAGAACATAGTACCCACTAATGCTGAAGTCAACCTGTTTCATGACATTTACTGTAAGAACAGTGTGTAACAATGGAATTCTAGACAGATCAGATGTAGAGTTGGTGTTTATCTTTCTAAAAGATAAACACTATGAAAGTTCCGGTGAATTGAATTAAGCATAATTCAGTTTAAAATAGTGAGGGTCTTTGCGGCCCACTGCTGCTCAAAGAAACGNGTGTGTTCATGCACGCACATGTCAGCAGACATGTAGTGTACTGTAGCAGTAAAAGAGCACCAGATACGGAGCATCACTCACCCGACCCCTTACCAACTCACACACTCTCATATTCTCACATGTACTCCAGTGGGAACTCCTCTTCCTGCTTACTGATGCTCAATAATTCAGTTGGTCCGGAGTGAAGGCTTTCACTTCCACCCATGAGTAAATGTAATGTGTGTATGTGAGCATGAAACGATCGGTCCATTAGTATCAGTGATGTTTTTGATGACAGATTGCTTGTAAGAGCACACATTGATTTTTTAAGTTTATTGATGCCCACCCCCCACACACACACTTTTTTTCTCTCTCTTTTTTAATTTCCATTTGCCCAGTTCAGAGCGGCATGAACATGAGAAGGCAAAAAAGAGAAACAGCTGGCTTTTGAAGTTTCCTGGCCCTCCACTCTCTGTCCCAGTAATAGCTTATTGAATTATTTTTTTTTAGTCTGAGTGAGAATCTGCTGCTCGAATCGCAGTAAAAACGTTGTCTGCGTGGACGTGGTTAATGTGAGACTGGCTTTCGCACACGGCAAGTGAAGGAGCATAACCCCCCCTGACTGTAGTAAGCACCCAGTTTCCTCCCTCGGTTCAGCGTTGCATCAGAAGCTTTGATGTGCCTCAGCGCGCGGCCAAAGTCCCCATCAGCTGGGGGCTTTAACTGCTGGGCTTGCAGCTCCCTGGTTCAGAGCTGTAAGCCATGTATATATTTAGGATGAATAAATTAGGAAAATTACATTGAGTGGTGGGATGAACTGAAAGACTAACTTTTGAGAGTAAGTCTTCCATAAGGTTTAGAATTTGGTGGTTGTTGGTACATTTGTCTCAGCTCTGGTCCTTTATGCATTGGAGGCAGTGAACTGCATAAGTGCAAAAGCTGAGAAGAGTCATAAATATATTTATCCTGGTAGCTCAGTATCATGAATTACTCATCTATATAATCTCTAGATAGCTAGGGTTCTTCCTTGTGTTCTTCACGTTAGTTCATTTTTTCCTCTGTTTTTTTCTCTCTTGTATTCAAAAGTATTTTCTTTATTTGTTTGGCACGCTTCAACTGCATCAGTGTTGTGAGTGGCTGGTAAAAAGCACTGGAAGGAACGCTTTCAGAGGGGTTATTAGCTTTTTCTTTAAACGTCACCATCTTTTACAATAGCTTATTCAGAAAAACGGTGAACTTGTAGCAGTAATATCTATTTTCAGTGAGAAACTATGATAATAAGACACCATTACAAAGATAGAAGTGGTGTCATGGAAGATAACTGCCATGACAGTTCAAAGAAATATGAAAGAGTGGGTAAAGGTAGTATAAATGTTATTCAGCTTGAAAGGGATGCGACATTCAAGTAAAATCTGTGGATCATAATTGGGAGGTGTAATCCCGAATGACGATGATGAAATAGCATGAAAACTGTCTTCCTGCTTGAACTGGCACACTAAGAGCTACATTTTGGTAAACATTATTCCGAATTTTCCCTCAAAATCCCAAATTCTATTTTTGTTTTTTTCATATTTTCTAGTTTCTCAAAGATATACGATGTCATGAAGTCAACTTCAACTCTCCAAAACCGTCCTAAAACGTTCACTTAATTATCTTCCATTTCCTTGTGGAGCCACTAGCTTGTTCATTTATTTATGAAGCAATACTTGAGAGATATTTCTAAATGCTCTGCGAAGGATGTTCAAAGTTACTCCTCATCCGTACAACTTCAAACCTCTGACATCAAAAATCTCATACAATCTGTGTTGTGCCAGGACACGGGAGCTTTTGGGAGGCTGAAAGACAAGATCAAAGCTTTAATATAAAAAATCTGCACCATCTGTGACCCTGACAAAGCCTGCTGCTCAACAGGAAATACATTCAGGGGCACCAACAGTGTTTGCCTCAGGGCTGCTCAAACAAATCAGACTCCAGCATTTAGAAATGAATTTATATTTTAACCTGCAGTAAGATTAATTCTCAACCCTTAAGTATCCCGAGGCAATGACCAAAACATGATTTATACTGAGCCACTTCATTTTATTTCTTGCTAAAAGAGCAAAATAAATCAGAGAGGTCAGGGGATGAGGTGTGAACAAATTGAAACTATTATTACTGTAATCAACTTTTTCTTTTTTACACATTAGAACAGTGTGTCGGTAGTCATACAAAATTATACATTTAAAGTGACGGTGGTGTTTTGATTTGAACACAAGGATCTGGTACAACCTCAGTTCTAAGCTGCCACTAAAAATGATAATATGTGTTCATTCATTAAAATCCTAATACTTGCTTTTAGAACAAGCGCTATGATATAAACCTGTGCAGCTCCAATTCTAAAAAAAAAAGTAGCGATGCTGTGTAAATATGAATAAAACAGAATGCAACAAGTTCTCAATCTCATAAAACTCTTTTTCTTTCCCAATAGAACATAAACTACATTTCAAATGTTGAAAGTGAGATATTTTACCATCTCAGGGAACATATTGGCTCATTTTGAATGCGATGGCAATGTTGCATTTAAAAAAAGTCAGAAAATCCAAAAAAACTGGAGGAACATTTGACAGCAAATAGGCCGATGTTTACCATTGTGTTGTTCTTTTGGTGAAAGGTCTGGACTCCAGGCAGGTTGGTTCACAGTCTCTTCTATGCTTTGCTATTGTGATGGATGCAATATATGGTTTAGCATTGTATTACTGAAATATGTAAGTCTTCCCTGAAAGAAACATTGTCCAGATGGGAGCAGATGTTGCTCTAAAACCTATATGTACATTTCAGCTTTGAAGGAGCCTTCACAGATGTGGAAGCTGTCTATGCCATAGGCACTAATGCAACCCTATACCATCAGAGATGCAGGCTTCTGAACCGTCCACAAGCTGGATGGTCCCTCTTTTCTTTAATCCGCAAGACACGGTGTCCATGGTTTCCAAACAGAATTTCAAATTTGGATTCATCTGACCACACAACAGTTTTACACTTTGCCTCAGACCATTTTGAATGAGCTTGGGTCCGAAGAAGATGGTAGCATTTTTGGATCATATTCACACATGGCTTTTTTCTTTGCATCACCGAACTTTAACCTGTACATGCAGCAACTGAGTGCATAGACACTGATCTCTTGTAGTGTTCTTGAGGCCATGCAGTGATTTCTGGGAGAGAATCATGCCTGTTAATGCAGAGCCACCTGAGGGGCAGAAGATCATACACATCCAGTTTTAACCTTGAGCCTTTTCCTATGCATACAGAGATTCCTTCTGATTCTCTAAATCTTTTGATGATATCATACACTGTAGATGTTGGGATCTTCAAAGTCTATTTTTACAGTGAGCAGCATATTATTGAAATTGTTCAATTATTCTTAAATGCAATTTTTTGCAGATTGGTGAATATCAGCCCATCTTCATGTGAGAGGCACTGCCTCTGTAAAATGCTCCTTCATCACTGCTTGTGTGACTGCCCTGTTGCCAATTAACCCTTATTTGCTGTCAAATGCTATTTTGTAAAATGCCACATTTTCAAGATCTAATATGTTGCTTATGTTCTATTGGGGAAAAGTATATCATGGAATCTAAAAAATATTCAGTTTTGTTTTTGTTGAGGCTACATTTTACACAGGAATTTTATACCTGTACATTTCTTGAGGGAAATCGTGAATGTTGAATCTTCTGGACCAAAGAGGACCTTGTCATCAGGGTGCAGCTCAAAAACATGCATCTGTGATGGTGTGGGGGGAGCACTCGTGCACATACATGTAGCATGAACATCTGCATCAAACAGTCGTACAGTGGTCACAACAGCTGGTCAACAGCACAAAACAGTGTCAAGTAAAGACTCATGTATTACAAAACCTCTACTCTTTCTAGGCTACAGAATGCCTCTCTTCCATCTAAAAATAGTTTTTAATGTGCTTGCACAAGAATACTCACAAACTTGGTAAAAAAAATGCTAAAACTATTATAATTTCGAGGCCTCCAAAGCTTTATATTTTTCTTTGCTAACTGTAACATGCTTGCATTTTGCATCACGTTAAGCTGTCAAGGATGGGATATGACTATTATATGTGCAAATGTGTTAAGGAATATAGAGTGGATGCGCCAGGAGACTGTCAAGATAGAAAAATCTAATTTAAGTATTGTTCGGCAACTTTTTTCTTTTCCATGTTGCTGTCATTTTTGATTGGTTTGATGTTTGCATTTAAAACATGGTTCATATAATGAAAAAAAATCTAGTTAGCATGAAAGATAAAACATATGCTTGAGCTTCGATTTTAATCAACATTAGCCAAAATTTGCACTGCCTTGGTAATTCCTTTTATTAAAACACCAGTCAATGAAAAATGCCGTCATCTCACAATTTCAGGGATTTGTACTATTGTTGTTTTGCCAGACTGTGAAGGCACTGTTAGTAGGCAAGGATGCACTGAGATTAATGCAGTATATGCATAAGTAATATGCATATGCTGTCATCTAGGACAGTGTTTCCCAATTCAGGTCCTCAGGGCCCATGGCCCTGCATGAACTAGAGGTAACCATAATTTAACACCTGAATGCAATGAATGGCTCGTTAACAGGCTGCAAAAAACTTAAATCAGGTAGGAACACATTGAAAACAAGCAGAGCAGTGGGCCCCGAGGACCTGGATTGGGAAACACTGATCTGGGAGCTATCTTTAGGGAGGGTCTTGATTATATAAGCAAAACAATGCCAAACATTTTGAAACAGACTACAACAGTATAACTCATCACTATTGATCAGTTGGACTGGACTGTTTTTGAATCAGTTTTCAGTGAAATGATTTGAAAACAATGCTTGTGTTTATATTTTACACCGCGTAGGCTAAACTCTTTTGGAGACAGCATTGCCAGGAGTGGCTTCGTGTTTGTGTGTGTTACTATGCGTGAGTGTGTGCGTGTGAGAGAGAGACCTGTTTCTGCTTCCTCCCTCTCTCACTCCCCCTCTCTCTCTCTGTGAGGCGGTTGTTGGGTCGGTGGTGAAGCCGCGTCTTGGCTCCGGAGCTCCAGCGAGGGATGAAGAGAAACGGGAGCTGAGGTGAGTAAGAGGGATGGAGGGAAATGGAAGATGGGATGAGGAAAAAAACAACGAGGAGTTGGTTTAAGACTAAAATACGCTACGTGTTTTTTTCCCCTTGTTTTTTCTATTTCTTAAAATAGCCTACTAAATTTGCGTCGCGCAATTTAGTGCTCCTCGTGCAACACAGAGTGCGGTGATGTTGTTAGAGTGATGCGCTGAGGCGCCGGCTGGATGATGTTACAGTAATGGGTGTTTCAGAGGCGTGTGCGCGACACGGAGAGCGTTATTAGTCACTTCTGTGTATAGAAAGACTTATCTGCTCAGTTAAGTGAGACTGGAAGTAGGCTACGCTCGTGCTCTTTCCAGTGTTCATTTGTTTGGATGTGCATTTAAATATGCGACAGGTTAATCAAAAATATCTGTGTGCATGGAAAAAAAAGGAGCATGCTTTCTCTATGTGTCCTCCAATGAAAGTGTGAGTATAAATGAGGTTACAGCTCGCGCGCTTGAGCGTGTTGGGAAGTGGAGCGTCCTGAGAGGAAAGAGAGAGAGATCAGTGTTAATCTCAAGGGTAGGTGTGTATCACACCATCCAACAAACATAAACTCCCAAAACTTTTTTCCTCTATTTTATTCAAGCCACCACGTAGCAAACTAAGATTTGACATCATATAAGGTTTTTGTGGATTTGAATTAGATGGGGCAGTAACATGGTCTCCTTTTCAGCTTTACCTGGACAGTTCTTGTTGTCTTATTAAATTCTGGGATAAGGGAGCATCAAACTCTTGAATTGGGGCATTTGGATGATAAACCACTATTAGCGCTTAAATTCTAACAGAAAAAAGGTCACTAAGTAGCTCTAAGGATGAAAAACAGAGCGGTAAAGTTAGTTGGAGGGAATTGGATTTGGCCGCCCGTTATCAATTCAGTACAGGGATCTTACATGGTCTGGATCTGTGCTTGGAGGCTGAATGCTCCAGCAGCCTCTGTAGCCATCTGAAATAACAGGTGCTTCCACTTTGTTCCCAACATATAATGACAATAAGAGTCCTTGTTTTTTATGAATTTTGGAGAAAAGCAAGTTAACAAATCTGCCGTAGGCCCCACCTTGTCCCTATTCTCCTTCACAGCATAGTATCATCTAATATTAGTATTGATCTCAGTTTTTGAGACTGATTGAATTATTTTCTTTTTTTTTAATAGAAAGCCTGAAAACAGAGAAGGTTTTGTGTTGTTGTACCCATAATCCAAACAATCTATTTTCTAAATGTACCCTTAGGGGTACAAAGAACTGTCATTGGGGTTATACCTTCAAAGGGACTGCTGTTGTACCTTCAACAATTGGTACTTACTTGTGCTCTTGCAGTTTGCACCTTTTTATTTTTAAGACCATATTTTTAGCCAAGGGGGCTGTCTTGTACCCTACTGTAATTTCACAATACTGACACATCAGGGACAATCCTTTTGTAAGCTACAGGTACAGTGTATGGGTACAGTTAGATACTTTATTTTCTGAGAGTGTTCCCACAATGCTGTGGAAACCGATGGACTCCTTAATTGCATGATCAGAGGTGCTGATTTGGTTGCAGAATTGAAAGTTTTCTGATAATATTCCAAGCTTTGTGTGTTTTTGTTATTGTTTTTTTCTGTGCTCCAGTGTACTTGAGCCTAAAGTTGAAACTTTTGGTCAAAAGATGGTGCTGAATATTTTATATCCCTGTAGAACAAAAAAACTGCTGGTTTGATGAAGCCTAAAATGTGTCACAACTACACAGTCACGTGATAAAACAATCTGGCCAATTAAGGCAGCTAGAGCAGCATCTTCTGGTTTCTGAGGGCTAAAATGTTTTTATTTATGGAGCTTATCTAAAACATCTGCCTGCTGTACTCCAAATAAGGTGATGCCCTAACATTTATGGTTTACAATGTCTGTAATATGTAATATCGAGGGGAAATATGCACAAAAGTTATGTTACTTATCATAAAACATGCTGTATGTCTTAATGATGCCCTTGGCCTGACTGCGTTAGCTGTTGCATACAGTAGAAGCCCTGCAGGCAGAAGAGATCATGTTTCTACTTTTATGTCAATTTATTTAAGATACCTCTGCAGAGGAGGACGTAATCTGAACTCATTGAATGATAAGACCCATGCTTTGGCTGTTTGAGGAAATCTAACAGCAGTAAGAATATACTGTATTTATTTAGCACTTTGCCAAAGAGCAAAATTATATTACACCAAAAAAGGCAGATAAAACGGGAAGATTACAAGCTTCACTAGAACTTCTGTCAATATTAACTTTATTGTTCTCTGATTTTTTTCCATTGTGCTATGGTTTCAGTACCTCAAATTTCACACTCAGGACACCGGCACACATAAAAAGTTCATATGATGTGCATAAACAGAGGCCAAGCAAAGATTTAAGGGTGGGAAAATATATTTACACCCTTCAGGGATGGGGCATGAGCAGCAACAGCTATGTCTATACATATAGACAATTTCACATTTTCTTCTTGGTGCTCTAAAAAAACAAACAAAAAGTTATACCTGCAGTTATACCTGTACAAGAAACAAGTGTCCCCTACAAGTCCTCCAATTTGAAACAATACCCCTACCTACCCCTAGTCATTTTTGACACAATAATCTTAGTAAGTTTTTGTTTAAGCACATTAAAAAAATGGAAATATCTTCCAAAACAAAACAGTGTAGCTCGACGTCGTCCTTGATTTGTGGGCATCCCTCAGTGTGAAACAGCCAGACATCCAGTTTTGCCCGGGGCGTCGTAGCGATGGGTGCTGCAGAAATTGGTGGCTGAATGTGTGTGTTGCACTGAGGAGGGTCCAAAGGGAAAGGGATCGCGCAGACTTTGGAAACAGCAGGCGATCTCGCTCTGCAACATCTCATCGCAGCGTGTGCTGAGATGAAAAAGGGCGAGCAATGAAAATGTTCAGCTCTGGATGTAATCGTGTTAATTTGGAGTTACAGTATAATTTGAGGCTCCCATGAAAAATTAATGTTTCACTTTTCTTTCTGTTGTCTCTTTATTTCCTGAAACAGGGCATCTGGCAGTGAAGCATCACTGCATTTATGCAAATTTTTCATCTCATCTCATTGTAAACCAGTAGGGTTTGAGAGCTAAGAATAAATCCCTTCTGTAGTATATCTTTTTTTTGTTTTTAGAATTAAGCAGAGAAACAAGCACAAATATTTTGACTGATGTCATCCCCTTTGTGCAATTTCCTATTTTCAGATCTGCTAGTTTAATGTCTATGCCAGTGCCTGAGTTATTTGCATTTAACTATTTGTGCAAGTTGCAGAAGTTGGAGCTTAAGATACAATTGTTTTCTCTAAGTGCCAACATTTCTGGAAGATGCACACCAGAAATGCTTCAAAGCAATTAGGGCAACTAAGTTCCTAAATCTTTAAATCACTGAGAGATCGAGACTGATCAGACGGGAGTATTTGATCTGAACATTTCATTTGTATGCAAAATCAAGAGTTAGAGCTAATCAGGCGGCATTGATCCTGGTCTACAAGGCTACGTGGGATCCCAGGGGCACGATAGACGTATGGGAGTGTGAACTTGAGCATTATGGGGGGGAAGCAAATCGGGTATTTTGCTGTCAGTGTGAGGTGCTGGTTTGAAGTACGGGTCAAACAGATGGTGTGTTTAGACTAAAGACAGCAGATTGGAAGCCATTCATTCCGAAATGCTTTCGTCCCTTTTCCGATTTACAGTCACAAGGAAATGCCACATTTTTTTTTCTTCACAAGAAGCAGCTTTCTGAGACTCGGAAAATATTCTGATAAAAACAAACAGCTAGCTGATGAGACTATTGATCTGAAGAGGCAGCTGACGTGGAGCTAAATGTCTGTGTGAGCAGCAAACACACACATGGAGACAGCTGGGCTTCCACCTCAGAGAACATTACACTGGCTTGCCTTTATTACCAAAATCATTACCTCACCTGACCAAGTTAGTCAGTTAATCTCAACTAAGTCCTCACCTTAACATTTACAAACACAAATACAGTATAAAGACACACAGAGACGTTTAGAATTCCCATTCAGTACAACTCATGCACAATCCTGGCCGCGTTGCCTTTCAGCATCTTGATGCTGGGAAACTGGACTTCGTAACTATTTTTCTTCCCAGCCTGGGCCATCGCATCTTACTTTACGGTACTGCGGCACACACATGTAAGTGAATGTTACCACACTGGCTGTTTTGAACACGCACTATGACTGATTCCGCAAAGAAATGCATAAGGACATTATTGGAGGAAGCGAGGAAATAAGATAAGAGTAAACATGGGACTGATTTTTACTGGCTGGAGAGAGCTCAGAGAAGAGACAAGATCCTGAATTATCATTCATCAGGGCACCAAAGTGCAAAAATCTGCCAAAGTTCAGTAGTTCAGCCTTAAAGGTGATCTATAGAACTTCTGTTCCTCCTGGTCAGTAGGTGCCGTTTTCATACTCAACCGCTCTTGCTCCTACCGTCAGCTGCACCGGTTGTCAGCTTGGCTGAATGTTATGATTAGATAGTCTGCCGTGATGTCAAGCGATGAGTCTTACGTGGGAATGTATCGGATTCTTTCTTGTGTGCCATATGACGCCATTACACACCGCAACAATCACCGTGTAAAACATGTTTAGATCACAAAAAGCGGACGGTAGTAAATGCAGATTAGCAATTGATCTGGCATCCCGTGAGCTCCACTTCTTATGACATCAACAACCTGGTGCTGTTAGCTGAGAAACACTTGCTGTCGAGGGGGGTGAGGCAACCAAAGGGAAATATTTATGTTTTTTGGACCCATAAAATATATAATAACATAATTTTTGGACAAAATATTTATTTAAAAAAAATATCCGTTATGAAAAAGTTAGGTCACCTTTAAATTTGTGGTGACGAGGAATTGTGGGACAGAATTACCTCTGTGAGACATGGAAGCTGATCTCATCAAACCTCTTCATAAGTAACCAAAAACATCAGGAATACAGCAAAAAAGTGTCAAGTACATGGGTTGTAATGACCAAGGTTGCCTCAGTGATAAACATACAAGAAAATAATCCAGCTATATATTTTTTAGAATATTTATATTATAAACTATGACATTATTTTATAAATGTTTCATATAATAGATAAAAATAAATCAGTTAAGTCTAAGTAAAATATTATATGTGAAAAAAATGTGACTATGTTTTTTTAATAGTTTATGAGGGTAAAGATATAGTTTTTTGTTTGTTTGTTTGACTTCGGGGCGCATACAACAATGTGGGACAAATAAAGGACTATCAATGTAAAGAGGACATTCCAGATGAATCTCTGCTTTGACACTTGTACCATTTTTAATTAAAACCACATGACCTGTGACGAAAACCTTGTATTGCCTGGTCCATTTGAAGAGTTGGTTTCTGGGTAAAAACGTCAAAGAACACACGGCACAATTTTGCTTTACATGTTGTCCGTGTAGCAACATTAGTGGTTTTCCGGCATAGTATTTGTCATCATTAATAGTATTATCATTGTTATTGTTAGTGGTGGTAGTCGTAGTTTTTTAGGAATAGCAGGACATGTAGATTAATTATTTTAGTAGTAGGAGAAATGGAAGCTGCTAAAAATAGGGAAACATCTCCCATCTGGGAATCCTTTGAATTGGCTGCTTCCAATAAGGTTAGCGCATTATTAACTAGAGGGCACTCAGAGTGTATTCCACAGCCAGCAGTGTTTATTCACCCGGCAGCCTCTGTGTAATGTACAGGAAACTGTTGACACAGGGAAAGATCTGTCACAACTGGGTGTAGTCAAGTTTCTATGTCAGCCCATTACTGTAGCTCTGAAAATATTGTCACCCTCCACATATACACCCCCACCCAGCACTTTACCCCGTCACACAAATTCACACATTTTTTTATCAGTTATTTTTCCAATAAATGATAACTTAGATTAATGTGGATTTGTTTTAATTGGATCCCAATGAATTGGCTTGAATTCATTGTATTTTGCCTTGAGCTGACTTTGTTATAGATTGATGCTATACAAATAAAGATTAAAGGTGCCATATGTAAGAATTATGTATTATCTTTATTTAAAGTTGTTGAAAGACATTAAAAGACATTAAAAAATTATGTTCATTTCAAATACTTCGGTCACTGACAACCGTAATTTAGCAAGGATATTTTCATTTCAAAAACGGATTTGCAGCCCCCAAATGATATTGTTTACACTTTGTGCTGATATTTGATTAAATCTCCCAATTGGGGGTAAGTGGAGGGTTCTAAAGTATCCAGAACTTCTGTGTATATTTTTGTTGACCTATTTTGGCCATTTTTTAGCAATTTCTTACATAGGCTACGGTTTCACATGATTGCAGTACCAGTTTCGGCCAGAATCTTACATACGGTACCTTTTAATTGAATTTAATTGTGTCATTAAAAAAAAAAACAAATAATTATCAATAGCCATAAGGAGGGACTGACGGGATAACAGGGCAGCTGTACGATTATTGATACCAAAAGGTTCATAAAGGATTTTAGCTGCTTTACATCAACTTGGCCAGTAGATGTCACTACTGAGTAGTGTAGAATGAAGCTTTGGTTAATGAACCTTTTCGGTGAATCAATGTGCTGGAAAGCCTCTCAGCTTTAGGGAGCGTCATGTTATTTGCAAAGTCTTGTATTTTCTCTTATTTGATAACTTATCTGGAGTCACTGATCCATTTGTAACTTTGCTGGACTTTCTAACTCAAAATCACATGAAGCAGATGAGGAAAACAAAAAAAATTGGAAAACGACAGAAACCAAGCACAGCCATAAAACTATAAAGTCAACTGTGGAAAGGATGAAACAGAGAAGAGAGAACAGCATGGATTTGAAATATCCTGGCAGAGGGATGATTACATGAGTGGATGAAGGTGATTCAATTAGCAACGAGGAACAGGTGGTGAGTGGCTGACAGGTCTGAGAGGAGACCTAATTGAGATGTATGATGAACAGAAAAGCTAACAACAACAAAACTAAATCTAACTGAAATATGGAGCAAAACTCCAGACTATGGATCCAAACTATTGCCTCAAAACAAAAAACCTTTGAAGGAAAAACATTTTGGAAGGTATAGTTTCAATATATCTGTTTGTTGTAGAATATAGAAATATGCTGAAGTAGAGTATAATATTAGCTGTTAAGACTTAGTAATTCACATGGCTTTGTGTGTCACAATCCTGCTCTGAAACATTCATGATCTTTAGCTGCACAGAGTGAAACTCCATAGCTCATAGTTTTTTACTTGAGCCCCCCAGCATGCTGATTTAATCACAGTAGGCAGAGTATATACAGTAAGTATCAAACTTTATTGAGCTTTATTGACTTTTACTACATTCATTTAGTATGCATGGGGATGAAAAAACTAAAACTGTTTCGTATAAAGGGAGAAATACAGTATGTTTAATGACTTTACAGTATGATTTAGAGTTTTACCATGTGCATTAAAGCAGCACAGCTCGTGTTCATTTTACTTCAGTCTGCCTACAAACTTGGAAGTTGTTTCCTCTTCAGATTAGACAAAGCTATGGAAATAATTTGTCACTGGTTTTGAAATCATCTCTTACACTATCAAAATTTGAGTTTTTCTTTTTATAGCAGGTTAATTTAAGAAAGGACATGCGGATGTCACATTAAAACCGACCAACTGGCGAGTGATATACTTTGATGAAGAGCTCTTAACAGGGAAGAGGCTCTGTTGCAGTTATGTAGGCAATTTGATATGCTGGGACTGTGATGCATCTCCACTCAACCAAGGAGAGCGACAAAGACAAATATATCGGGTCCTCATACTGAAACCTCAAAAGTTTTTTTTTTCTTCATTTCTCCTCTTTTCTTTTTTTTTTCTTCTTCTAAACCATATCCCATGAAATGTGCATGCATGTGGCCCGTTGTTTCTGTGGACTGGCTGCTCTGCATGATATGGATTTTATGCTTTCTAAACATAAATTTGATCAGTCTACATTTCTCTTTACACTTTTTGTGCAGCTAATATGACTAATGGTAGAAATAAATGAATTGTATTTAAGCAACAATGACTTATTCAACAAATTTTCTGTGTGAAAAGATGATACAGCTCAAGTTCAGGGCTTTGAGTTAATGAAATAAATTCTCTTGAGTCCTACTTTGGTGTATTCTTTCATATCAACTGTAAATTGTTTCTGTAAATACGATCCAGAAACGGTGTCACCTACAGTACAATGCGACACAATGGGAAGTCAAGTGACTGATGTTTTACAGTTGTCCCTTTTTGTAAAACATATCTATACAGGTATACTAAGTGGTAGTGTTGGATAGCAGATTACATTATATGTTGATGGGTGAAACAAAGAAGGGATGCAATTTAAAAAAGGGGGGGGGACCCTTACAGATGATGTATTATAACTCCAGTCTCCTGTGATGGAGGACTGGGAGGAAGAGCGGAGATAAGAGAAAATTAAGAGAGTCTATGATTCCTCCATTACATCCTTCCTGTGCCTCCTGACAGAATACGGAGAACAGGACTGATGGGAGCCAGAAGCCCAGTGGTGAGTTGGAGGGTCCAATTCATCTCTCTCTGTCTCCTACAGCAGCCTCCAGACACTGAGGAGAGAGCACACAGGGGGACGTAAAGGAAGAAGTCTGACACTGACAAAGAAGAGAGGATAACTCAACACGAAGGAAGACGACTGAAAGACAGAGTGGTGATGGCTGAGGCGCCTCAGCAGCAGCAGCAGGAGGAGGAAGAAGAGCAGCAGCTGACCGGCTCTGTGGAAACCCCAGAGCCAGATGAAGGGTCCGAGGAGCCGAAGGAGGCTGTCAAGACGACCCGCCCTCTGCTGTCCATGAGGTCCATGAGCAGCGTGGACCCAGATGACGACACCCCCAACATGATTGTCTACAGAAAGGTAAGAGGAAAAGGGCAAACTGTTCCAGCTTTTTAACATGTTTAAATCTGAAGCTCCGGTTGAACGCGAGGACGAGAACTGTGAGAAAATCTCAGAGTATCTCGGTGAAATGTTGCTTTTGAAGTGGCAAACCTGTTGTTGTGGTGCTTCGGACTTACAGAACGCTGCAAGGTACAAAATCTTCCACGTTGACAGACGAGTTAAGGCAGAACTGAGGAAAACTAGATTTGTGTACATGCTGTAAGTGATTCGGAGCACTGTATGTTTTCACAGACTTAGTCATCCGTCCACCTCAGGCGAAGGTTTCAGAAATCAGAATTCAGAGGAGAGCTGTTTGTCAGGTTGTCGGAGTTTTGAGGAGTCAGTATTGCACTGTTTGAGTGCTCTGAGACATCGCTGTTTACAATTGTAGCAAGTCTGATACCTTTACAGAGAGAGCCTGCAAACCTCTGAGACACAATTACCGGTTTACAGTGTGTGTTTCATCAGCTACCAAAGTCGCTCTCACACTTGGTTGTTTTTCCCACATAATGAAGCACTGAAGTGACTTTCATTCATTCCCATAGGGTGTTAAAATCAACTTCAAACATGGGGAAAAAGGGAAAAAAACAGCCATCTCCTTAAATGTGCTACTTGTACATGTAGATTTATGACTTAAGTGATTCATTATCACTAAAGAATCCAGTTCAAATGGTACATGAGATGCTAGTGGTGCCACCTCTGGTCTCAGCGGACAGAGTCTGGCTCATTAACTATCAGGTCGGAACAAAATTCCGCTGTATGTAGGTCCTTAAGGACCAGCTCTCTATCATGCCTCTTCTTCACAACACAATTAGTTTTGGCAATGATAAATTGGTGTTTAAAGTGTCACAGACATGAATATTGGAGCTGAGATTTTATTCTTATCTGCCAAGACGACTGAACTTATTGTGGACGAGAACATGCATTTTGTCCGACAGAAATAATTTCAAATGTGTCACAATATTTGTCATGGAGAAGTGAATAAAAAAAAAAAGAAGGCAAGATATAAATCGATTGCAAAGCAAATCTTTTTTCCTCTAAATGGATTCATGCCAGCATTTCTTACCTGCAGGCAGTAGCTGTATGTTTACTTATTTATCATGTCCCCCTAAAAAGCATCCTGCAGTTGAAATATTGGAAAACATTTAGAAGAATTTGCTGACTATTTCCATTTGTAAGTTTAGTGAATGTAATGGATGTACGAAGAGGTGGAAGAGTTTGTCCGGGCACAGTGTGAGCTGTATTTTATGTTAAAACGGAACCTCTAAATGCACAATGGAGACAGGAGATTATTTAGCATTTAATAGCACGTTCACAAAGTTTAAGTGCATTTGTTTTCAGCTCGCTGAGGAAGTGCAACACCTCTTGTTGACAAGGTAAAGGAAAAAGCACTATTTGGGGGGTGAGTGAACTGTTGTATTGCGGTGTAACTTGGTTCAATTTATGTCAGCAGGGAGCCTTAAACTGTTGTCAAAAGTAGCTACATAAAGAGAGTTGAAACTGAACTGAGTTTTTGTAATTTGAAGAGTTTTAGGCACTCTTCTGAAAGGTTCACTCTTTCAAAAGGAAACTGGCCTTAAACTAAACCAGCGCCGCCACAAGTACAAGGATTAATGCAGAATTAATCTTGTATTCCCCACACAATTAAAGAAATATTTTTGGATTGACATGATTTAACTTTATTAGGACAAAGCACTTTGTGGATGATTTATAAAGTTGCAAAGTTTTGGGTGACATAAGGTTGTTGTTGTTACGGTTATTAACTATAATGTAAGTCAAATGAAAGGGACCATGACAACAGATTTTATCATCATCATATTGCAGATTTTAAGCGTGCACATATGAGCTACAGCATGCATCTGAGACAGAGAGTACCTGCTTGCACTGGTAAGATCTGAGGAGTGACCTCACCAATTCATTTCATGAATTCTCTTGTCACGCTACTTGATGTGAATGTGTTTGTTGCCCAAAATATAATATTTTCTGACCCTAACAAAGTTATTCTAAAGCCTAATAAAATGATTATAATGCTTTAAAGGACAACTATAATTCCCTGTCTTAGTACAGAGGTTCGGTGTACTATACTGCAGTGTTCATTAGGGGTGGGAATCTTTTACCATCTCACGATTCGATTCGATTCCGATTCTTGGGGCCACGATTCGATTCAA
>JAPMNP010666160.1:0-11550 GCA_029874935.1 Atherina boyeri | reverse complement strand
GGGATGCTAGAGCTAATAGTACCTGGCCTGCAAGTGTTAGCCAGGCAAAAACCCCCGTTGTGCTTCTCTGCACCCCTCTGCCTCTCATTGCCACCGAATTTCCCTGCAAATTTAAAAGCGAGAGCATGTCACTTGCCACAAGCGCTAGTGCTAACAGTCACATCTGTAACCTGTCAATCAAAAGTCGCCCCAATATTGTCAATTTCAAGATTAAATAACATCTAAATGGATGAATTGTTTTTTTTGTTTTTTTTTTAAAGTTCACCCCCCTCACAGTTGTCATGAAAGTAAACTTGACCTACCTCGAATGGATTTTTGTACCAGGCAGTAAACATGTTTATTTCTGCTGTGAAGTTGGCCTTTTTAACATGGGAGTCTATGGGGATTTGCTCTGTTTTGGAACCATCCCCTGGCGGAGGGGGGGTGAACTGCAATTTTTGGCACGTCTCATTGGCTTCACTTTCATCCAGCAGTTTGCCTTGGTCTCTCAACCTTTCAGCTCAGTTGCCTCCAGCTCTCTCCCATCCTGCGCACGGCTCTATGCCCTCGAAACACATTGAGTCATTGAAAGAAAAATGGCAAGCAGGCAGCAGTAGTTTTACAGCAGAACATTAATGAGTCACAGCAGAAATATCTCCTGTGAACTCTACACTAGATAAAAAGCTGCTTCTTAAAGTTTCAGTATCAGAGAGAGAAAAATCTGAAATCAAACAATACTAACGAGATAAACAGAGATGTAGAGGAGTGAAAGGGAACAAGCTTTTTACAGCCCCTGTCTGAATGGGTTTGCCCGTCGCATGACGAGTGACCCCGCTGTATATATCAGCTGGGAGCTGCTGTCTCACTCGGCTCAGCGTGCAGGGGGCTGAAATGGCTGGCTGGGGGGGCTTCTTCGTTTCTCTGCTCAACTACAAGACAGAGAAATATGTGATTGCCGAGAACAGGAAAATCGGAATATTATTCCGGCTTTATCAGCTGGCTGTGCTGGGATACATTATCGGGTGAGGGGCTTTGCACGTCGCCGTTTGTTTGTTGAGTGTGAAAAAAAAGAAATAGAGAGTGATTCACAAAGTTAAAAATAGGTGAGCTTGTGGAAGGTTCTTAGCCTACTTTGCTGGTGGTGTTAAAGTAGCAAAGGAGTTTTTAAGTTTGACCCTTTTTTAGTTGTGTATTTTCTAAAGAGTTGAATGCTGTTGGTGTAATGGTTTATATAATAGTTAGTCCTTATTATTTAAAACAAAAGCCTGGTATAGTCTCTTAAATGATGTAAAAGAAATTGACAAAATCAAGCAAATAAAACGTTTTAAAGATAAAACTTTGTTTATTTTGACCTCACTTGACTATGAAAGTTTTCCCCAGACTAACATGACAAATTTATTGCAGCATTGTGGCTGCCGCAGGGTTAAAAAGTAATATTTTTCTTAAAGGGATGTTCACACCAATGTTTCTATTGCCATGCAACCGAGACTGCCATGCGTAGATGCAGTTATTACTAGATAGATTGATAACATCACAAAAACACAACTGCATGGATAAAATAATCAGCACTGTGATCACAAACAAGCTGCTGATGAAGCTGTGATTAATGTCTTAGGTGGGTGTTTGTTGTAAAGAAAGGGTACCAGGAGAGAGAAGAGGCCATACAGACTTCAGTCATCACCAAACTCAAAGGTGTCACTCTGACCAACACGTCTGAGACAGGACCCTACCTGTGGAGTGCCGAGGATTATGTTTTCCCCCCAAATGTGAGTCCATCTATCTATCAAGCACAAATGCCAGAGATCTCCAAGTATGCTCCTGCCGAGAGAGATTATTAGGTTATTAAGGTTTATTTTGCCATATATCATTAGCCTTGGCATGTGTCTCAACAGATTTAACAATGCTGAGTTTCTCTTGGAGTGTAATTTGTTTAACCTTTATCTTTGCGGACCTAATTGGATTTTGCAGGGTGAGCAGGTTTTCTTCATAGTAACAAATTACATCGAGACCCCCAATCAGAGGCTGGGGTTCTGCGAGGAGGTGAGCAAACACCTGAAATAACTTTTTTTCTTATCTCAATGCACTGTCTCCATCTTAAATCCTATTTTTTTTTTTGGGCTCTTCTCAGAGTTTCAAGGTGCCAGACGGAAGATGTCAAAGCGATGAGGACTGTCTCGAAGGGGAGAGTGTTATAGCCGGTCATGGTAAGGGATATTTATTGACTTTATTTAGCCTTTTTTTCTCTTCAGCATTTAGTTTGACATGAAATAGCATATCTATACCTTGAGATGTATCCTATTCCAGATATGCTATGTAAAACAAATCTCGCTAAAGCTTCTTATAATATTTTCCAATATGGTTTACCATGTAAGACGTTCTCTTTGATTCATGTTTTCTGTGTTAGGAATAAAGACCGGCTTGTGTTTGAACAGCACAGGGACCTGTGAAATCTATGCTTGGTGTCCTGTTGAACACAGCCCGAGACCAACGTGAGAATCTTTTCTCCTTGGCAGAGTTTTTCAGAAATTTGTAATTTTGTGCCAATACACTGATACCTACTCTGATCCCTCATGCTGACTGAAATATGTGGCTTTATTTGTTTATTTGTTTATTTTCCCCCAGAGAGCCATTACTGAACGAAGCAGAAAACTTCACTATCTACATAAAGAACTTCATCAGGTTTCCAAAGTTTGAATTCTCAAAGTAAGTAGCTATAAGTGGCTGCAGATCGCTTTTGTGCCTGTGGTTTCAAGGCATCGTGGCATTGAGTGAGATCTGAGGGTATACATGTTCCAACGGCTGCTTTAAATAGCTTTAGGGTGCACAGAGTCTTCTATTTTTACCAGACTGTGCATTGCACTCAGAGAGACAGTGAAACAGTCATCTGAGACGTCCTTGACAGCGGCCCTTGCACTGGACAGGTGTTAGATCAGACGGGGCTTGTCCAGTGTTTGCTTTCCCCGTTGTCTCCTCACTAACGTCCTGTAGGAGAGACGGCAGATGCCACAAGGCCATGGCTAATTCATCCGTCAGGATCTCCTCCTAATTACACAGACATCTCTCTCATGCTTCCTACTAATCTAAATATGATTTTGCTCGATGGGATCAAAAGGTAATATGATCCCTTTAAATGGAGGTTTACTCAAAATGGCTCGCAACACTTACAGTATGACACATCCAGTTACGGTATGGGCAAGGCACCAGACAGTGTATCTGTGTGGTTTGATTGACATGCTGTATGAGTTTCTGTTGGAGTGTCTGTTGAGGAAACCATTGTCAAGCTGCAGTTTTTAAGTGCACCCACTTAACCTAAGGAGAATCCACTTAAGATAAAGTGTTACATGCTGCACACAGGGGCTCCAAATTTCAGACCACCTTGAAAACCTAACTTTTTTTTTTTTTTAAAAAAAGGGGGGGATTAAACAGCTGCAGTTCATCCATATCGCTGCTGCTAGAGTTAGGACTGAGAAATCTGAACACATCACACCAGTTTTAAAATCCCAGGCCCAGAATACATGTGTGATATGTTCAGAGAATATAAACCTAGCAGAGCTCTTATGCTGCCTTTATGTGGTATGGGAAAGATGATCCTTTCCACTTGTGAAGTAGACATTACTAGTGCTTTGTGTTCAGGTGCTTTTGTTGTCGTAGTCAAGTGAAACATGGAGGACCCACAGTCTATCCCGATTTGCTACTTGGGTAAAACAGTTTTAGACTGCTAGCTAGTATCTGCTCTTACTGTAGGAGGGAAAACAAAAAAAATAACGGTATTATTTTAAAAGACACTAAGTTTAAATGTTGTTCTTATTAAAGTCATGCATTCCAAAGCATTATGTAGACTACAAAATAACAACAGCAGCAGAGAACTTTTAACATAATGCATAACTTTGCATTCAGGGTATTTGTTGCTCACGTTGAAAGGTCAAAGTTTCTCTCATCTCAGCAGCTCGGGTATCATAAAACATTTTCATCTTTCCAGTGGAAATTAAATTACCATGTGAGTGGGTGTCCATATGCAATTTTGACGTCAGTTTTTGGTATTTACCAATATTACGATAGGACTTGAAGGCAGCATTAGATCCAAGGACTCATGTCAGCTAGTTCAGACCAGGATCCAGACTAAATACAGAGAAACAGTATTTAGTTGTTGTGCTGCAAACAAGTGGAACAAACTCCCAATAGAGACTGAACTTTACCAAATATAAACCATTTTAAATCCAGGTTTAAAATATTCTTTTCCCATGCACCTATACATGAAATCGGCACCGTATCTTTTAACTTACCTTGACTTTTGCTTGCTTTTAATAGCTTTAATTGATTATTTTATATGATTTTATGATGAATTTATTCTATTTATATTATTTTACGTACTTTTTAATGCTTTATCTGTACACCGCTGTAGTGCTAATAATGTTTTATGTAAGCATTTTGAAATGCGCTTGTACATGAAATGTGCTACACAAATAAACTTACCTTGCCTTAACTAGAAAAAACAGCTTGAGAATTTAGAAAACCACTCAATGGATATAACAGATGACATTGTTCACTAGTCTATGCCTAATGTCTCTATCAGAACATTGTGTAATAATAGGTTTTGTGATAGTGAGGATTAAAAAAAGGCCTCAGAGTTGTGAGATGTTAAATTGTTGTCTTAACCAAACAGTAAGTCTCTGTCTTTGCTCTCATTGCAAGACTCAAGTTTTCCAAGATGGATGTGCATGGCATTTTAAAATAGCATAATAATTACACAGTACATCTAGCACTTCTCAATGTTAGAAATAAAGGCAACTCTATTACAGCTGCTGTATTTAGGAAATAAAGACAACATTATTCCACTTAGCAAATGTCTGGACAAACAAATCAGTTTAGCATTTCTTAACACCTTTCAGGAAGAAAATAAGCCTGCATACCTGAGCCAAGACATATCAGCAATACAGTTTTTATAGCTGGGAAAAAGTCATATTTAAGTCAGCTGTTCTGTTGTTTGATAGCTGCATTTAATCAAGTTAAACTTAGTGTCTTTTAAAAGTTATCCATCCTTCAGACGCATTTTCCAGCCTCTGGTTAGCAGACATTGAGCCCAAACACACAACGTCTGCAACCTGGAGCCCAATGAGGGACCAAGGGTGCTGACCCTCATGGACTTTCTTCCAGTCACATGAACTTCTTTATCCTATCAAATATTCATGGAGCTCTACAGTGTTTTGACAGATTAAACACATCTAAGCCTACAGATGTAATGGTGTCACAGTCTAAAGTAAGAGGTTATAAAACAGATCTTAATAGTTTTCTAGTCTAAGTTTTATACATCAAAAGATCCAAATACACAAGCTAAGACACTTATTTGGCTTGCATGTCTGTTTTCTTTACCACTTAGATCCAATGTCCTCGAAACAACTGATGACAGCTACCTAAAGAAATGCTCCTATGATAAGGACAGCCATCCTTACTGTCCCATCTTTCGCCTCAGAGATCTGGTCAGCAACACTGGACATGACTTCCAGGAAATGGCTGCTAAGGTAATGTAAAAATCTGTGATCTAACACACAGTGTGTTCACCTGATGTCTGTTTCCTGACAGTGTTTTGATGACAGTAAAATAATTATTATTGTTGTTGCAAATTTACGACAAACCACCTCTGGTCTTTTTTAATCTTATTTCTTTTTGTTTGATTATTTGTTCCCATTTACTTACTTTTATATATGTATTTTTCATATCATTGATTAATTTGTATTTATTCATTACAAATTTATTTGATTTTTATTGTATTCTATTCTATTCCAGTCTTTTCTTGCAATTTTTCCTTTTTTTTACTGTATTTACTTACTTTTCATATAATTGTCAATAAATTCGGGTGTTAAGGGGTTAAGAATCAAAATCTGCTTGTGACTTGCAGTAGAACAATTAAGATAAATCAGGGGATAATTTAAGCATGCACACTATTAACAAAGTCGTTTCAAAGGGATAGGTTTTGATTTATAAATTGACATACCATGCAGGTCCCTGCCATGCTTCAGTTCTGCCTTCAAAGCCCGCCATACACTCAAAGGTAGTGTGATATGCCGGCTGTAGAGGAAATCCGTGATTGACATCTGTTAAAGGCTTCTCTTGGCTCCTACTGCTTGTTTTCACACATGCATTGTGGATTCTTGCAAACAGAGCAGATGAACTAGAAGAGCTTTTCTGTCTATCTCAGGACATATTTGCTGTTTCAGAAAGTACTAAAAGTGATTTTAATTTGAGTCATCAAGTTGTGCTTTAATCTCTTGCCCTTCTACAGCCTGCAGGCAGAGTGAGGCCCTCAGGCAGCAATGGCTTCTCAATCCATGACACGGCGCATGAGTTTTTCTCTGTTACAGCTCTACTGCTACTAAATCATCCAGCAGATGAGCACAGACATGTACTGTCAATAATAATTTCTTTATCCATGTGTATCATGTGCACTCACTCACCACTTTATTAGGTATACCTGTTCAATTGCTTGTTAACTAATCAGACGATCACATGGCAGCAACTCAATGCATTTAGACAAGTAGACATGGTCAAGATGACTTGCTGAAGTTCAGAATGAGGAAGAAAGGAGATTTAAGGGGATGTGTGTGCATGGTTGTTGATCTGAGTGTTTCAGAAATGACTGAAACTCTCCAGGATTCCAGAGAATGGTCTGAAAAAGAGAAAATTTCCAGTGAGCAGAGTTGTCTGGATTATGTTGTTGATGTCAGAGGAGAATGGGCAGACTGGTTGAAGATGATAGAAAGGGAACAGTAACTCAAATAACCACTTATTCCAACCAAGGTATGCAGAATACCATCTCTGAACACGTCTAACCTTGAAGCAGATGGGCTGCTTTTTTTTAACACGACAATGAGTTCAAGGTACTCCAACGGCCTCCACAGTCACCTGATCTCAATCCAATAGAGCAGCTTTGGGATGTGCTGGAACTAGAAATTCTCATCATAGAATGCAGTCGACAAATCTGCAGGCTGCCATGTTAATAAGGAGCAAAATCTCTGAGGAATGTTTCCAACCCCTTGTTGAGTCTATGCCATCAAGAATTAAAGCAGCTTTGAAGGTAAAAGGGGTCCGACCTGTTACTAGCAAGGTGCACCTTATAGTGGGCGGTGAGTTTATCTTCATTATTGGAGGTATGTTGCCTTTATAACTGGATTGCCTTATTTCAGTGTTTTACTGTCTTTGAAGTTCTGTTTGTGTTCATAGGGTGGCTCTGTCGGTATTCTCATTGAGTGGAACTGTGACCTGGATAAAGACTCCTCTGAGTGTAATCCTCAGTACAGCTTCACCCGTTTGGATTTGAACTTAAACAACTCTGTTACATCAGGATACAACTTCAGGTGTCTCCTCAGGCATTTAACACAATCAGCCCACTGCCTCCATTCTGCTTGTCTTATGTGATCTGTTACACTATTGTTCCCCTACAGATATGCCAGGTACTACAAGGATCCAAACGGTGAAACATATCGCACTCTGTACAAAGTGTATGGCATTCGTTTTGATATAATGATCAATGGCCAGGTATAGGAGAGATATGAGCAGTTTTTTTTCTTTCCTCAGTACACAATTCCAGTAATAGATTTCTAGTAAATGTCTTGTTTTTGTTTTGCAGGCTGGAAAATTCAATATTGTTCCCACAATAATTGCTATTGGCTCTGGTGTTGCTCTTTTGGGTATAGTAAGTAATTTACCAAATGTTTACCAGAGCACCACAATTTACAGGTTCACAAGAGGGTGAAACATGATCATTAGTACAAAATTAATGAGTATGAAGCTTATAAAATTCAGTTGACATTTTTTATCCTTCAGGGAGCTTTTGTATGTGACATGATACTACTTTACCTGATGAACACAAGCTCCTTCTACAGAGAGAAGAAGTTTGAAATAATCAACTTCAAGTATGACTTGCTGTATTTGTACAAAACATTAATCATCTATCAAATAAGTGTTTCTCCCAGTCTTCCTCCTTACATATGCACAACCTTTTATTCTTTGGAAAACAGAAAAGAGAAGACCAAATCTAAGGAAGGGAAAGCAGGACACCGGGACAGGAGATCCAGGAAACCAGCGGCTGAAAAAGATGCAGCCAACAACATAAAAAAATCGGAAGAAACTGAAGTCACCGTGGAAACTGAAGCTGAAGGAAACCAACCATCTGTAGGCAAACGGGGTCCCACCATTCCACGCAACACAGGGCAGCGATACTCTGCTCTTCTGTCTCCACAAGGTGCTGAGCCAAAGCATCACATCACATTTGCTACAAACAACTAGATTTGCAGGTGGGCGAAAACAAAGTACCTGCAGATTTTAAAGCTGGAGGTGGTGGATCCTAAAGTCAGACTGATGTCCACTTTCCTCCCCGCTGGCAGAGTCACAAACTCTGATGATGGTTGCACTGACTGAGGATGTGTTGGTCCATGGAAATGTCAACGTTCTGCATTGCACTGGAAGGATCAGGGCATTAATGTATGCAAAAAGATGACTTGGTCAGATCCATTGATACTCCAATCGCTCATATAAGATATAAAGTTAATAATTGTCTAATCCCTTAATGCTGATCTAAAAAAAAAAACAGAGTTCAATGCATTATATTTTCCAGATTCAATAATTTATTAAATTTTAGGTTTATTTTCAGATTAAACAAGCACAATTTTCTTGATTTTTTATTTTTATCCTTTACTCACCAATTCCACAATCCCTGAACATGTAAAAATGTTAAAAAGGCATTGATGTACATGTCACCATATATTTAATATGAACTTTAAATGGAGATAATTTATTCAGTAATAGCCACTCTTGATGGCTTTTATGAGGTCTGCAGAAGCCAAGAAAACTATATTTACATAATTTACTTATAATGCTCAGGATGTCTGCTGTGAAGTGGACAGCTTCACTGGGGATGTACTGGATGAGTGATGAATGGACACTGAAATGCAGGGATTTCCATTCCTGACTGCAAATACTGACTACTTCCTGATTGTATTGTATTGTATTGTATTATTGTTGGACAGAAATGTGTTTGTCATGTTGATTTCATTATGTCAGCATTAAATTGCCTGACACAGATAAATTATGTATACAAACAACTTGAAGTGAGGCATTTATTCCAATTTATCACAAGTGCTATAATCTCATCAAAGCGTTGCACATGTAAATAATATGACAACTTGTTTAGATGTTATAAGTTAACCTACTTTAATAATAACTAGGATTATCATCCTGGCATGAATGACACCAGGAACAGAGTAAGAATTACAGGTTAAAATGATGTCATGGTCACTGGTAAATGTGAATCAAGAGGAAGGAGGAGAATAAATCTTGCATACAGTAATTAGGAACACATCCTCCAATCTATCAACAGTTCACAATGAAAACATGTAAAATCTTTCACAGTCGGGCCTATCTACAAACAGCAGGGCAGACAAACCTAATGGTTTATGTAGCACTGGGGTAGAAACATTTCAGGTTATTTGTGGTACATCATCTTAGTATACATGCACCATTCCATATAAGAAAGTCCAGAACAGGACATAAGTGAAAAGACCTCCAACAAGACCACCGGTGAAGAGCAGCCGCCGCGATTTGAAGCACTTGTTCCATCGCCGTCCCGCCTTGAGGATGAGCAGGAGCGAGAGGAGAAATGAGGAAAGCAAATAAAAGATGAAGCCGTAAAGTCCCGTCAGCCCCAGGATGCCGGCTGTTGCTCCAGACAGAGCGGACACAGAGGTACGGCAGTAATCCAGCACAGCGGCGTTACCCCTCACAGCCACTTCACTGATGAACTGTGGTCCCTCACGCTTGGCAACAACTCCTGCCATCTTGGCTCTGATCAGCTACCAAAGGAGGATGCTACAGAAACAGAGTGTGTGGACATGTTTACAACACACATCAAGACCATTCTTCAGTACCTTCACTTATTAGATTTTAGAGGACTATATTGTACTTAATTTTTTGGTATGCAGTTTAAAATGTACTTTACAGCTTGAGATAAGATGACAACGTCAATACATTGTTATGGCCTGAACATCATCCATTTCTTAAGTCATGTTTCTATTGTCAATTCGCCACATGTCAGTACATAAAGATAATTTAAATGGCTGTTCTCTGAGGCTATGGTGCTGCCAAATAAAAAACATTACAATAGAAAAACAGCAGGGAGAGAGTTCAGCTTCCTGACAGCCTGATGAATGAAGCCGTCCTTCAGTCTGCTGGTCCTGGACTGGAGACTGCAGTCTCCTCCCTGATGGCAGCAGGCTGAAGAAGCTAGACGGGTCTCAATCCTGGTCCTCGGGGACCCCTGTCTGGCATGTTTCAGAGCTTGCCAACTCCAGCACACCTGATTCAGAGTAAGTCATTCGACCATCAAGTTCTTTGCAAATCTGCCAATGAGCCATTCATCTGAGTCAGGTTTATTAAAGTATAGACTCTAAAACGTACAGGGCAGGGGTCCAAGGACTAGGATTAAGAAACACTGTGTTACAGCAACTGATGTTGCGGTCGCTGTTGGGATTGGCTATGGACCTTAAGTCTGTGGAACTGATTAAACAGAAAAAAACTAAGAAATTGCAGGCATCTGTTTGTGGGTTTCGGTAGCAGCTTTGTGCTTATCACTGTGCATACGTTAACTCTACAGCTTTAACTCCCACTGAGCCAAGTTTAAAAGCTTTTGGCACGGGGGGGCCTCATAGCCATTGTTAACCATGTTACAAATGTGGGATTATCCATCCAGTTGATATTAAACCTGCATAGTTAGCTCGTGGGTGCATCAGTCACAGGGGAGACTGATGTACCCACGAGCTAACTATGTACAAACTGCCAATGTGCATAGATGAAAACAGTTTAGCTTTATACATTTACCAAGGTAACTGTGAAAAATAATCAAGGTGTAGAAGAACAACATGAAAAGAATCAAAGCTCTCTAGCATGAATGCCACTAGGTGTTAGTTTGGCGATAGGCCAAAATTACGATTAAAAAATAAATAAAAACAGAACAAAACAGAAACATGTAGCGCCAGCCAGTGACATAGTTGGTAGAGACTTTAATCACCAAAGGAGAATAAAGGAGTCTTACGCCAATCTGAGTCTTGACTACACATTAACTGCCCTACTTTAGCGTTCATGTCACGGCTGCTGCTAACATTTTAGCACCGTTAGCTGTCCGAGCAGCAAGAACAGGTACTTACCGGATATAAATGTAGAGTTTGTGGGCTTTTCACGACGCAATTACAAAAACACAACACGCAAAATCTCCTTTATCAACATTAATATCCGATAGTTTTCTTTTATAAAAAGTGTCAACTAGTGTAGCACGAAAATAGAGAATTCATTCTCGTAGGGATGACACTCCTAGTGCAAAGTCAGCCATGCTCCTCCGCAGTGCATTGTGGGTACGCTAAAGTCATCAAACAGGAGGAGACGACGTGATGCGTTTTGTTCGTTAAAGAGTAGGAAATAACATTGTCTTTAAAATAAAAACGCTTCATAAACTTTGTCCCCTTGATATGAAATTGAATCAGTGGTCATTTGTTCTTTGCGTGCCCCTTCACAGTAGCATTTTGG
>JAPMNP010666138.1:0-11514 GCA_029874935.1 Atherina boyeri | reverse complement strand
TATATATATATATATATATATATATATATACATCACATTCATATATATCATATATATCAGATATTAATATAATAAGAATTCTGTAATGATTGCTTTTGCAAAGGTTGTCTTATTCACGGATTTGTTCAAAAGAACACTTGATGTGATTAATTTTGGCTACAAGCAAATCTATCTAATTAATGCAAAAGTAGCCTATGGCTGAAATGGCTGTTTGGTCAATTTTGCCTCCAAATCCAAAGAGGATTTTGTCTTGTGAATTCTGTTTGTCCAGAGTCACTTATGACAAATGTGTGCGCCATATTTCAAATGTCAGTTCAGCAGAAAATCAATTTCCCACTTTTAGCAGTCACAGCAACATCATTAGATCATTTATACTGAAGCATCAGAAGGCAGTAATAGCCAAACAGCATGTTACTTTTCTAGATGCTGGACCAAGAGCTAGTTTGAATTACAGACAGTTTTGGGAATAAACATCTTCACCAAGACACTTCCACTTAAAGGTGATCTATCCACCTTATTCCTGGGGTCGCTCATGTAGAAACGGTGATGCGAGAAACTTCCGGTGTCACACTGGATGTTGCGCCGACCTATTAAATTCTACGGCGGGGTTTTGTTTTCGACTGAGTTTTTCTTGAACACTTCAACGGGATTTCCGTAACACTATTCTCCGTAATTAAAAAAAGAAATGTCCTTGCGCAGCTCGGGAACATGTTGCGCTGTTGGCGGTTGTCCTAACAACCAGAGAAAGTTAAATTTATGGCTACAACAGCAATGTTTTGAACATGCAATCTCATCCTCAGAGTAAATGAACAGGAATCTGATAGGAGTAAATTTGCTAATCGGTGATTGTTGCAGTGTGTAATGGTGTCATATGGCAAACAAGAAATAATCTGATACATTACCACACAAGACTCCTCGCTTGACATCACGGCAGACTAAATAATCACAGCATATCCCCTGTGGACATTCGGCAAACCTGGCCAACCGGTGCAGCTGAAGGAAGGGAAAACGCCGACTGGGAGGAACGAAAGTTCTATAGATCACCTTTAAAGACTGAAGAACTTTTTGAGGCATAAAAAAATGGTAAAAGTAAGGCAGAAAAGAATTGAGGTTTGTTCTGTTGCCTTACAGCAAAACAGTTGCTGGTTTTAAGTTGAAGGTGGCTCAGTTGGTAAGAGTGTTCACCCCTGAACCAGAAAGTCCATGGTTTGAGCCCAGGTTCCTCCTGTGTCCACCAAAGTGTCCTTGGGCAAGACACTGAACCCCCAATTGCTCCTGGTTGGGTCAGTGTAAAGTGCTTTGGGGCTGTAGGTGTATGGCTGGAAAGTGCTATATAAGTGCAAAACCATTTAACCATTTACCATAAACATCAGTTGGGGCTTTTTTGTGTGGTCCCACACACATGTTTTCTCCTGGTACTCTGGTTTTCTCCACTGGTCAAAAAAATCTTAGATTAAACAATCTCTAAATTCTTCCTGGGTTAAATGATTGTTACTTTGCAATAGACTGGTGACCAATCCAGTATGTACTCTACCTCTCAGCTAGTCTTTAGGAGAGGCTTAAGACCTGGGTTTAGATAATGGATGGATAGTTTCTGCATACATTAATTAGGAAAAATGAATTAATGTATATCAAAATAGAATAAAAAATATGATAACAACTGATCTGATGATGTGACAAGCAAGACAACCAGTACTTTGACAAGCCACAAATAGCCTCATAGAGAGTTGAGGGGTGAGGTTAGATTAGATTTCCCACGGCACTATTAATCTTTTATTGTTGAGGTTTAAGACAACCATATGACAACTGTTGAAACAGGAAAGGTGACTTCATAGACACCATATTGCTGGTTCCATGTATGCTTGGTTACATTTAAACGTAAGATGATATTTTAGACATTTTGCCATTTTCAGGTTGAGATTAGGCAATAACGCAACCCACTAAGGGCTAAAATACATTAATTTTACAATGCCACATTTGTGGATTCCATCTTTATATTTGGCATGCTGTCACGTTCTCACAGCCACTAAAGGTCCCATACTCCCTAAATGCATTTACTGCAGCTTGCTCCAATCTGCATGAATTTCCAATTTATGGGGTTGGGATTTGGGAGGAGGACAGTTTCCTCAGCAGACACAGCTAACAATTCAACATGTAGGGTGGAGAGAGATCTGTTGGAAACAAACACAATAGTCCCTTCCTTGCTCTTATCTTTCCACCAGCTGTCTCTGAAAATATTTTTTGCTGAAATAAGTCATTTTTTGTCATTTTTCTCTAAACTCTTTTGTCTCTATAGATATTGCATCACTTATACATTTAATCAAATAAAAATGTAAGAATAAGAGTATTTAGGAAATCAGATGTATAACCCTATAACTAACCCCATAACTACTGTAGGCATAGCTTTCTGTAGGATATCAAAGACCGAAAAGATCTCTCTGGCACACACTTTGTTTTAATTTGTTGTATTCGAAAACTTGTTAAATTATCCATTATGTAGTGTAAAAGTAATTGCAATATTTCCCTTAAATGCGGTTAAGGAAAGGGGAAAATTTGCACAAAATGAAAATATCCAAGCTGTTCCAAATTGTCCTTATTTGTAGAACACTAAATGTGACATACTGTAGAACTAGTGCAACCAACAGACCTTCCATGCCAAAGATAATTAGTTCACAAATCAAACAGCTGTGTGAGCCAACACTTCATGTTCATCTGGAGTGATCTTTAGTCAGCTGACATGGCAGGAAATGTGCACTTGTGGTAATTCTGAATCAAGTGATTTACAACTCAATCTATGTACTCATTGTCATAATAAAACTCATCAATTTTGTCTTGTTTAACAAACAGTCTCAATGTTAAGTGCTGTAAAAAAAGGCTTTGTGCCATTTCTGCAGACCTAATTGTTTAAATCACATACAATAGAGCTTTTTCTGTAATTGCATTTTAGATTCCGTCTAACCCTTTCAAGTGGGCATGTTGTTTCCTCAAGAGGTGGCAAGCATCGACTTCAAGTGAAGAATAAATCAACCTGTGGAGGATGTGGGGCATTAATGAGCTGAGGGACGTAGTACAGAAAGATGGAAAATGAGAACTGGGACCATCTGTCAGTAGTTGTGATGAATGGAAATGGACCACTCTTCTTCTTCCTCGGTACTCCAGCATTTCCCACCACCTTGGATGACATTTTTCTCATCAGTCATGTTTTGCACATTCATAGCAAATAACTCCATCAGACTTTGCCAGCACCTGTCTGTCAAACAAAGAGGAAGCTTGATATCTCACAGACAGTTGAATGACAAGGATGAGAAAACCAACCAATGGTAGCAGTGGGAGAAAAAAAAAAAAGAGGGGAGAAAAAAGAGTGAAGGATAAGAAAAGCCAGGGAATGCTTTGAACATAAATTCCCCTGGGTGAAGACGTATCAGTCAATCTGGGGCTAATTCATGTCAGAGCGTGTATGCTATCTCCTTGTGAGGGCAACAGAAGGCTGATAAAATTCAAGTGACATTAAAGTTTGTTGAACAAGTGGACATACAGTATACGTGATAAGTGAGGAGAACAGGAATGATGCTGATGTTTTGAAGCTCATTAGTTTACATCTGACGCTAAAATTGACTAAGGTCTAATTAGGTCTTCATGACTGAAAAAGAACCCTTATTGTGAAAAGTGGCATTGGTAGATAGAGTAAAAATAATCAAATATCAATTTGTTGATTCCAAAAGTGAAATCACAGTTTCACCTAATGTTTAAAAGGGACAAGTATGTTATCTGTGCATGAACCCAAATTTCAAATTCAAGATCAGTTTTAGTTTATTTGTAGAATTTATGCTGAAAAAACTAAATAAAAAAGGTAGGAAAATAAAGAGGACATGAATGAAAAAGGGAGAGTTCACAAGAGGCGCAATCATTATTGTCCGTCGCAGCAGGCAGGTTCAAAAACAGAGCAGATGGTGACGTTGGGGCTCTGTGTCGAGTGCATAATGTGCCCTTGGGCCTGGGGAAGCAATGTCTAAATTAATATGATTTGTCCACCTTTGATATTTAAGAGGATTATACCTTATACTCAAACACATGGTTTTGAATAGACTTAGATGAAAAGTGACACAGAACAGAATAGAATTAGAGGCTCCGGAAGGACTTCTTCTTTCATTGTTAACTTCTGGCCTAATCCCCATTAGGATGTACAGGTCTAAGGGAGCTGGCCGTGGCTAAGGGGACATGTGCCCCCATTGTGTGTCTGATGGTTAATTGTTCTGTCATGGCAGGAGGAGGAGAAAGCAAATGGAAAGAGAATAAGAGCTCAAGAAAATGCATAAAGCCCCCCTGCTTTTTATGGGTGTTACTCAGTCAGGCTGAGCTCTGATCCTCTATGGTGCAGAGTACAATCATTGGCTCCCTGCATGTGCATATGAGGTATCACGTATGTGTACACACATGAATTTGAAAACTGCATGCAGGCCCACTGAGGGTGAACGAAAAGTGCTATTGAAACATCAGTAAAACAGTCACCACAGAAGACTGATTCCATTCCTCAGAACCGTGTCTGATTTCTGGCCTTGTCTCAGCACATCAGCATCTCACACATGATCAGTTTGTGGATGTAGCCAACATAACAGTGGCTTTTGATATGGTTTAGACAGGAGGATATTCAATGTTGTGCGTGTAATTATGCATTACTGCATAAATGGTAAACATAATTTGCAAGAATGAACAGGATTCACTTTGGCAGAAATATTGTGGATGATAAAAAAAACATCCAAGAAAATTTTCCAAAACCTGGAATCGACTGAGTTGAGTCTATATGTACACATTTTAAGCCTAGATACCTGAACAAGTACTTATTCAATATAAGGTGTCTTATTTCAATTTAGTCAAATCTCAACCCAACAGTAAAACGTGTAGCACACATAAAACTGAAAACGTTGTCCTGACAGGCATGCTGGATAACAACTGAACGTAAAAGTGACCATTCGATGGAAAGTCATTTGAAAGTGTTTGACTTAAGCCTTGAGACTCAGACTCAGGACAGACAAATGAAGGATGAACCATGTTAAGTACTCTAAAATAGTGACATTTATATCAAAGTATTTACAGAGGATATTGTCCTCACCTGAAATATCTAGAAGGTGAAGGAAGTGTTTACTTTTTATTGCATGGGATTCCCTATGCAGTAAGAGTTAAATAATGTGTGTATGGCTGAATTGTGCAAGCAACAAATCTTTTTGTCCTCAGGAAAGAAGACGAAGAAGAATAGAAATATTAATCTTTTTACATTTAACAATAATATTGTGTTACAGGTCACCCTTTTATTGGTTGCCTCATGTCCACATGACTGCTATAGGTGAACAAATAACGTATGTGATTGTTTTATAAGTAAACAGCCTTCATTTAATCTCTATTTTATCTGCGAGTTTGGGTATCATGTATGCGTATGTCTGGACATAATCATGGCTATTCTCCTAAATACCACCATCACCATCATCATGTGCTTCCATCTAATGTCAAAGTGCACCGGTCTGACCCCAGCATAATAAGAGAGATGTTGCAGCAATGTTAGCATGTAAATTAAGAGTTGCTCGATTCAAGTGCCATTGAGAGACACCTAATTTATCAGAAGCATGCCTGGCAGAGCAGCTCAGTGTTGTCCATTCACAGCAGAGAGCATGTGGGAGTGGTTTTCACTTCACAGGGGTCAACATCAGCGCTAATTCAAAGAGGGCGACATGCACGAAAAGAAATTAAGGCTACTTCCACCACTTTGAAAGTCTGTCTGTCAATTTTCTCAGAAAGTGTCATTTCACATATCACACCCTGAATATTCTGTTCTATTAAAAAAACAGACAGTGATTTCTTTTCTCATTTCTGTTTGCTCTCATGATGCTTTTCCTAAAGGATGAATACAGAGACAAGCTCCAGTCATTGCATTTCAAGTAGAGCCCTAACATTTTAATTATTGTTGACCTCAATTAACAGATCAAAACAAATCATATGCATAAATTGCCATATTGTTTGCAAGTAAAATTTGGCTAACGGGGGATTCAGACCCTGAACATTAGTATCCCCAGCATAGATTGACTGATTGTGTGTACTCCCATACACTGATGCGACAATATCACTTGAAGTACTGAGTCTATTTAAACTTAAAATCTAAAAAAAGGCAATCAAAAACTTTTCACTATTATATACTTTCATAATATTCGATCAGCTATTTAACAAAAACTGAATATGTTCTTCATGCAGTGCTAATTAGATATGACAAAAAATACCACTGTAAAAATACCACATACTGTGATGTATGTTTCATATATTCAAAATCCATTTAGCACGTGTTTAGTATTCAAATGTCAAGTTTGGTGGCATTCAAAGAATAAAGATAAGTGTTAATGATTAGAATAGAAAAAACATGTGCTTTTATTAAAATTGTAAACAAATTCAAATACTGAAAATGTTGAAGATTTTGAAGCAGTCTTGATATGATCCTGATTTAGTTTTGTGTTAACTTGGCATTTTCTGGCAAAATGTCACAAACAGGTTTTCCCGAAAAACGGAAGAGAAAAACCAGCACAGAATAAACCTTTTAAAAGCAATGGAGATCAGCAGAGTAAAGGTAAATGTAAACAGATTAGAGATTGAGATTCATTAGATCAAAATTAATATATAATTTTAATTGTATGGGCTGCTGAATGATCACCTCATTATGTGTGAAGTTTAGCAGTCTGTGAAGTGAAGGGTTGGTGGCTCCCTCATCAAGTACATTTAGAATGAGAACCAAGCAGAGTGAAACAAAACAACATTGGATTACTTGCTAAATTGAATTCAGTTTTAATATCTGCATTGTGCTAGTATACTAGTACATGACACTAACAGCAATCTCTTGGTTATTATCAAGCTTGCCACTCACCATCAACATCTAATCAACTTATGAGCTAACATACATTGAGCTTGTCATGCTTGTTTATTTACTCATTATTTGAGAGACAAACTATATCCAGTACATATGAAATAGAGCTGAAAAAATGCTCTTTGGACCACATCTATGAACTATGTTTAGAATTCATCTAAATATAAATAGTACAGGGTGGTTTTCCGAGTGTTGCTTAAGAACTTAAAAGTCTGACCTTTTATCAACAAGAAAACTGACACTTTAATCCTTTACTTACTTAAAATGACTTTACCAAAACTTACTCTTGAAATAATCAGTTTGTGTGTTTCTGATTCTTTTTTTCACACTACTGTCTACTGCTTTTGTCAGAGGAGACTCATTCGTCCTGCTTGTTGTTTACACACACAATATTGGGGTCACTGTATGCTTTAAGCCAAGTCAAGCAACCATTCAGCCACAGCTTTTGTTCAGCAACCTTTACAAGTTGTAATGAGAGATATTGGTGCTGCCATTTAATATACTGTATGTCTAAAAAAATAAATGGCATAATTGTGGTGGTTAGAGCAAATTATGACACTTGCAGTTGTGGGTAAACGCTCTGTAAACTGCCATTAGAGGAGGCTTTCTGGACGGCACAGTGAGCAGGTGGAAAGGCAACAAGCTTTAGCCTCTGCAATCTACCATAATAACCCCTCTATTTAAGATACTACACCCCCCATCACCCATTCTTCCATGTGATTGAAGTACTTTGACAGCTTCGGTCTACTTATCCCCTCATGTCAGGGTCATTATTTATGTATGAACTTTGCTGTGTGGGATTTTAAATGCTTTTTAAACAATTCTTAGGAACCGTCTTTATCACGAAATAAAGCAAAACCATTATGTTAAGTTGTTATATGAATTAAGATGACTTAAGATTTTCCTGAAATTCAGGAAAGAACCGCCCTCTTCACTTTTAAAAAAAAAATGTGCTTGCACAACACTGGTCTTGTTTCTCTCTTCTGATGCCTTTCTCTTCTTCTCATACACTTCAAAGACACTTTTTGAAAGTGTGCAAGCACAGAAAGTGAAAACTATCCTGGGAAAGAGCACGTACGACGGTATTATGTAAAATTCTCCAGAACGATTGACAATTAGGAGGACCGATCGTCTTGGTGATCCACCCGGAAATAAAACATCCTCCGCCATACCTTTAAGTCTTTTTTTCAATGTTTAAAAATGTCCATCTAGTTTCCCCAAAACCTTTGTTCAATGTTTGGGGTCCATTTTACATTTTCTGCAAAAATAAACCATTAAAGCAAACATTACTTGTTTGCATGCAAACTTGTACCAAGTTAAAAGATGATTTTCTCTCTAATGAGTTTACAAGAGCTCTAAATTTTAAGAGTCTTGTGCTTTTATGGTCAGTCCTCTTGGGTTTGGTACAATTACAAAAATTACAGAAGCAAATTGGCACTCTGTCCTCAGGAAGGAAAATAAAAGTGTGTAATGTGACTGTCTGGCAGATTAGCATTTCCTCTAAACACTCATCCATGTGCTGAGTGGAGAGCAGGGCTTTCTGAGGTTATGAACTTTGGCCAGACCTGACAGGGATATTCATTACTCTGCTGATGATAACTGATGTGGTAATGATCCACTTATGTCAGCCATGGAAGCCCTCTTCTTAATCATTGCATGAAATGAATACATGTGTAAAAGCTCCTGTTTTCACTGGAGGAATTTTAATGATGATACTCTAAAATGGACTGTCAGTTTAACCAGCAATTCATTAGTAGGGTTTATATGTTATCATTTAATTTAAGTTTATAAGCAGTGTAAATAAAACATGACAATATGTCAGATGTGTTTTGTTTATGCAAAAAGCATCCTGTCGTGCACTGGATCAGCCTGTTGTCAGTGTGTCTGTTTATGTTGTACATACTGCCCACCTGCTTCAGCAACCATTCATCATTTCTCAGCTTTAATTCAACTCATCTTCCTCCAGCGGCCTTCATCTCGACACAGATTTGATTCACGTTACACATGCCTGGTTTCGAACATGACTTTATGCTGGAATATTTTTTTCTTTCAGGGAGACATTTCAGTTTGTCAAACAAAACAAAACATACCAAAGCATAAATGAGTTGTTCAGAGGGTAAAACAAAGAGTTCTGTCTAATGGCAGGATGCTTTCCTTTCTTTAAACATATCACGGAACTTCAAAAAGTGATCAGTATTTTTTTTTCAAAACAAATAGGTCTTTCAACGTCATGCAAAACAGATTTCGAATCCATACACAGCTAAATTTCCATTGGTGATCATTAAAAGATGCAGTCTCACAGAAACTGCCTTGGTTAAACGTTCATAGAGTGTCTTACAAATGGCAGGGAGATGAAGAGTTTGTTGGAGCAGACAGGAGTTACACACCTCAAAATTATGCAGGAAATGAAAGTGTCTCCTGTTGAGCCTCACATTTTATCCCTCTTTCACATCATTTTTGCTTTTA
Organism: Atherina boyeri; assembly: GCA_029874935.1. Classification (NCBI taxonomy): domain Eukaryota; kingdom Metazoa; phylum Chordata; class Actinopteri; order Atheriniformes; family Atherinidae; genus Atherina; species Atherina boyeri. Next base: position 2,147 of record JAPMNP010666138.1, on the reverse strand, counting down.
CTTGTTGTTTGATAAGGTTAAGACATAACTACATGACGACCATTTTTCTGTGTTATCAATCTTGTCCAATCATCAACATCTTACGGTGAAAAAAAAACATTAATTTTTATAATCTTGTTAGGTGATATGGGGCAAATAAACTGTGCACTTTGTGTCCTTCAGCACAGTAACAAATTTTCTCTTTGTGACTCCTTCCCTCTTTTGCCTCCATCCAACCCTATATCCTCAGCATCCTCTTACCTTACACCAACTTACTTCATCATAATCTCTCTCACTACTTACACAAATCTCCTCTTTTATTTTCCTCTTGCCTGGCAGTTCCAACGTCAGCATCCTTCTCCTGATATATTCATGATCCTTCCTGTGTACATGCCCAAACCATGTAAACCCCACCTCTGACTTTGTCTAAAACACATCTACAGTAATATGCTCTTCCGCTTCACATGTTACTGGGAATATTTCATATATTAAACCTTGAGACCAGGTAAAAATGTATAACAGAAGGTGGCTGAAACCTTTCAAACCTGGAAACTCCACAATATTGTTTAGAAGAGAATTGTTGCTGCAATAACAGTTTAAAAGATGGTTAAAAAGAATAATTAAGCATGATTATAAAAGAAAATCTTGACAATAACGTTTACTTGAAAAAGATTAGCTTGTAGTGCATATGCAAACTGTGTGTTATTATCTGGATATAAATCATTAAAAATTGGCTTTGTGTGGTCAGTATCAAACAGATTTTTGTGATCAATTTTTTATTGGTTTTTCCATTTAGTTTAAAAACAAACAAACAGATGTGGCAAGCATCAATTATACAATAATAGCAATAGCAACAAAGAAAATAGCTTGGTAGAGTGCCACATAATCCCCCCACTCACCCCCACCCACAGGACCTAAAGAAAGAAAAAGAGATGACTACAATAAAGATTTTTGAGTGCAGATGGTATCATCCCAACTTCAGGTTTGGCTAGGTGCAAGTTAGCTGCCCAACATTCCATAATGGCAATAGCTATAGCATTAAACAGAATAATAATTTATTCATATGTGTTATCATGCTGTATTTTAAAAATGGTCATTGAAATTTAAGCTGCTATCGATGGAGTAAAATTACCCCAAGGCTTCCAAAGCAAGACTCAGTATCAGGGAAGAGTCTCCTTTTCTTGGCATGGTTTGTTGTAAAAAATCATGATGATGTACACCCTGCAGCACTATAACTTACAAGGGTTTGCTCAAATCACTGGATACACTCCCTGGTGGAAATGAAATTCATAGCAAGATATCTAATAACTATGCTAATTATTAAACAAAAGAGAGCATTTTCCTCCGGTTGGGTTATCTTGGAAAAAACTGTGATGTCTAGAGCAGTGTGGTGATCTGGGATATAAAACCAGAGACAAGAAAATGCACTCATAGTCAACTCAATGAGGGGCTCATGCTTTATCATTAGAGAAATACAGTCCATTACCCAAAGCTTAGAACACTGCAATTAACCCTGAAATAATTTATTTAGGCTCTATATGTACAGGCCTGATAATTAATCCCCTCATGTGCAGTTAAGCCAGCGGCTTCATCAACTAAGCCTGTCAAGAAGTTAGTCCGCCTCATCTCATTGACCCCCACCTCTTTCTAGTCCTTTCATTTTAGTCAGCTGAAGTTCATCACCTCTATAAAAAAGCTACCCTCTGTGTAACCTATTGTTGTAAATTACATTTAGGACACTTAAAAAAAACAACAAAAAAAAAACACACGAGCACAAAAAAAACCCAAGATAGAATCTAAAGATATGCAAATCACTAGAACCTCTTACATCATTGAAAAATTCTGGAGAATGAAATTAATCTTTATATGATATGTGCAGGGCTAGAACCTTTTAATTGAATGAATGTTGATATCTGGGCACATTATCCAGGTTGCTTTCCATCTGACATTTGTTTCAGGGATGGCTTTGGTTATTTTAGCAAGGTAATGCCAAACCACATTCTCCAATGTATCATAACATGCAGGTATGTAGTTAAAAAAAACAAAAGAAAAACAAAAACATATCAGACCTTAAGTGGCTGGTTTTTGTGTATGTTGTTCCCCCTTTCTCTGCTGCTGCAATTTCATCATCTGATATGAAATATTTGCATTTATATATGTATATATAT